>CALNHX010005504.1:0-105770 GCA_940337035.1 Agriotes lineatus | reverse complement strand
GCAAGAGAATCTTCTGCAGAACTTTGTCGAAAGAATGAAGGATAAGTCAAAGACTACCCACGAGCAACCAGCGTCAATCTACACGCCAACAACCAGGTATTTCTCCAGAACTGTTTCGGGATGTACGATGGCTACAAACCGATAAATTTATTTACAGGAAGTTGATAGCGTCATTGATACACAGTGCGTAGCAGGACCACAACCGTTGCTTTAAACCTATCCGACTCAAAAATGAAACAAAACTCGGAATTACGGATACGTATACTGCACTCACATCTCCTAAAATCTCAATAAAATTGCCAAATAAGTATGCTAAAACGATTACATTTCTGGAACAAACAACCCGGAACCCCTTTGCATTACGGCAACTAATCAACTGAAGATCTGTCCCCCGAGCTAGATCGACGTGTCATAGTTTATCAAACAAAAAGGAATTCTTTGTACGCAGGAAGAACATAGAAGAAAATAAGATCAGAAAAAGGTAGAAACTGACCACAAAAGAAAAAGCAGTAGCTCGATATCCAGCCCATATTAATTAAACTATTTCACGATGTTATTAATGACAAAAGTTTGATTATGAGCATCTTAACGAAACAAGTTTCATTGCCAAAACGAAGCGGTAAGCTGAGTTTTGCTGCAATCAAACCAGGTTTGTTATGTGCCATAAGCAAACGTGTATTGTTCAATATTTTATCTTCATTAATACATTCTGGTTCAATGTATTTTTTATAAAAAGTGCAATAAGCTCTTTACGATACTAAAATTAATTTGGTTAATGGTCTATAACCACACCGATCAAGATAATAGATATTAACGATACAAGTTTGATTATGAGCATCTTAACGAAACGAGTTTGATTGCCAAAACGAGGCGGTGAGCCGAGTTTTGCGGCAATTAAACGAGTTTCGTTGTGTGCCATAAGCAAACGTGTATTGTTCAATATTTTATCTTCATCAATAAACTCTGGTTCACTGTATAAAAAGAGTGCGGTAATATTCATTACCGCACTGAGTGCGGTAATATCTGTCCATTACCGCACTGAGTGCGGTAATATCTATTACCGCACTGAGTGCGGTAATGAAGCTCTTAACGATACTAAAATTAATTTGGTTAAGACGCTATAACAACACGGATGAAGATAAAAAAATTAATAGCATATACGCAATCGCACGCTTTTCTCGAAAATGGAAAAGGCCAATTTTCATCTCCTTGTTAAAGAACAACAGCCGAACAACTAGTAATGACTATAAACTAATCAGTCGTGTGAGAGACATACAGTGATTTTTTAGAAACTCAATTGCAGCAGGCCCTGGATAGCCTGAATCAGTTGGCAGTACTGAAGTGCATTGTCAGTCTATGTCAAATTCGATGTTAGCAGGTTAGGTTTTGTTTGTTATTTACACAGGCTGACGCAAAACTTAACCTGCAAATCTCGAATTTGACATAGACTGACGATACACTTCAGTACTGCCAATTGATTCAGGCTATCCAGGGCCTGCTGCAATTGAGTTTTTTAAAAAATCACTCTGTACATACTATTGAGACTTGTCAGAAGCAGAATATATGAGAGGAAAATCTAAATCAATCACAGTTTGCGTTTAGCATGATTTAGACAATAGAAGGTATTACCTTATTTGCTATGAATTTCTTGCTTCAGAAATGCCGCAAATATAATATCGTGTAGCATACACATTGTTTTGGAGAGCATTTTACCCATTCCAACTCAAGGAACTAATCGAACAACTGGAAAAGCAAGATATTATAATGATATGCACAGGGGTGTTAGAATCAATTTTAGAAAGGATTAAGGGAGTACAATGGTTGGTAGTAAACTAGATCTATTTAAATATAAATTGGGAATGTGAATAATTATTATGCAATTACAAAGTAAAAGAGAATTTTTAATTGAGTGGAAAAAGCTATTTGTAAAACAGATGAATTCGAAAATAATAAAATATTTTAAAAATTCAAGTTTGAAGGGAATGACAAATACTAAATTTTAATAAAATTATAAAATTAGTAGGTGTAAATTAAATATTATTATGAAATAGAGTGTAAAAGTAGAAAAATTGAGATCGTTAGGGACTTTGTTTGGATTATTAAGAAAGATTTTTTTTAAATGTAGCAAGAATAATTTGGTGTGATTAAAATAGTAAAAAATAAACCCTATTTTATTGAGAAACTGTTTGGTTAATAAAAGAGGTAATAACAAATTTGCGTGGTGAAGTTAAACAGAAATATAAACCAAGAAGAATAATTAAATACATAAAACTAAGGACGATTACAAGTATGTGGTAAAACTAATGGCAAGTAGAACTAATCTACAAATGTGAATAACTGGAGAAGAATAATAAGTCAAGTTTATTGGAAAAGTACATTTGACATAATACATTAATCGAATTGGATTACGTCAAGCTGTTTGGTGATAAGGGAGAGTTCCAGAGGAGGACCATAAGTTAAGAAGGCACGTTCCAGGAAGTTGACAGAAGCAGTATTGGAAGTAGGTGTCTGCAGATTTGGTCTTCTGGCTGCATGCTGTAGGGAAGGAAGCTGTGTGAGAGGTTGGATTAGTAGGCGGAGAGGAGCAGGTTAGTTGACATCCTGAACATTGTTGAGAGCAATTAAAAAGTGGGTGATTTGAATAGCAAGATAATTACTAGAAAAAAAATAAAGACTATAAAAGTGAATTAGTTATTAAAGAATTACTTACTGTTTTTTAATATTTTTGTATACTAGAGAAACAATGGAATTTCAAATCTGTTTGACATATAGTTGACATAAGTTATTTTGGCTTATGGGAATGATATTTAAAAATGTAGAATGTTAACTGTCAGAAATAAGCAATCTAGATAAAGGAATCTACCCCTGATTTTTCAGGAGCTAGCACACATAATAATTATTGATATTCTGAACATAAATAGGGCAATTTTAATTTGATAAAATAAAAATATAATTCAAAGACATATTAATATCACTACAGATGAAGGTACATAGCGTAAATAAGGCGCCACAACGTGGACCTTAACAATATTAATATAATAAATACAATCTATTAAAAACAAGTAGCGACTGTAAAAGTGAAAGATATCGAAACCGCACCGATCAACAAAGAGGGATGAGATAGAGTTGTGTTTTAACTCCTACCTGATTCAATATACACACATATTTATTTCGAAATAACTGCGAAAACAAACAGGAAGAATATGAATGGGTAAAGAACAAACGAATAAATCAAAGCGATGGGACCAACAATAAACATAAAAAGACTAAGTATGTAGTTAGCACAATGTAGAAAATCCCTAGCTGTCATTGACAATAAGATATTGAAAAGATACAATTTAAGTAATATGTAGGTAGCTGACATCAAACGCTTTCACGGCCATTGTCATTATGTAACCAACAATTTCCGGATTACATAATGCTTTTATAAGGGACTTCATCAGGAGACTTTTGCTTCTGGCGTGGTTTACATGTTGAGTTATCCTGCTAGTTTGTTTTTCTAGATTAGGCTCCTTGTGAAAGTAGACGAAACGTTGAGTTTTTCTATCTCAATAATGACGTTATCTAATCCCAGAAGTCATTGATTGCATAAAATAGGTGGCTGGATCAGAAGTCAATTAAAGCTAAATAAAGAATATGCAACGGAATAAAATTAGCAAGAAGCACAAAATGTTTATATGGACTCTGATTCTATATGGAGTACAGATATAGACAATAAAAGCAAATATGATAGGAGAAATTAAATCACCGATAATTTGTAAAAATAATTTACAAAGACTGTGTAGCTGGTCCGGATTGAAAGCACGGAAGAAATAGAAAAAAAGAAAGAAAACGGCCTAGAAATACAAAAGGGTACACCATGTCGCGAAACAAAAGAGAAATATAGTTAGGTGATTCCCAATCTCTAAACTGGAGGTGGGACCATATGGAAAAGAAGAGTATTTCAAAACGCAGCTACAGTTAATAGCTCCTGAAACATGTAACTTAACTAAGAGCGGTTATTAAACATTTAAATAATAACAAAACTCATTTTGATTTATCGCAAGGGAATCCGATATACCTACAAATTAAGGTTAGGTTTGTTAAGAATTAGAAAATTGGGCTCATACTGCTTTAATGTCAGCTGCTTATTTATTTTCAATACCTAAATTACGAACTCAAATTTTCATGCTTAAAAGAACTTAAACTTCAATATCTTCTAAAGCATAGACTTAGAAAGCTAAATTTAGCCAGCTATAATTGTTTTATAAATATTCAGGCCGACAACTGAACAGGAGCTTGTAAGGGTTTACATGCCACAACTACTACAATTTGTAAATATCCTTGTTGGGCTTCACATGCTCAATACACACATTTCCAATTTTTTTTCTACATTTCGTCTAAAACGTGCTTAGTCAGCAAATGGTGCGTTCTCTCACTGATAATAATAAAGGCTATATAAAACTATAATACAATTTCAGAAAAGTGACGACCCCCTTCCAAGGGATTCAGAGGGTAAGATTATATACAGCGATGTGGACTACGTTGATACTTGGAAAGCGATGGAAGATCTTGAAAGAAAGGGCCTCGTTAAATCTATAGGTATTTCGAACTTCAGCAGCTTACAAATTGAAAGGCTTCTCGAGCACGCTACAATTAGCCCTGCGGTGATTCAGGTACTGTTTTAAATGTTCTTTCTTTAGAGTATAATTTTCAACTTATATTCTACACCCCAGATTGAATGTCACCCATATTTAAATCAACAAAAAATGCGCCAGTTTTGTTCCGAGCGGGGAATTGTTGTGACAGGCTACAGTCCTCTGGGTTCTCCCACGAGACCATGGAAAAAACCAGAAGATCCAGATGCGCTTGAAGATCCCGAAATAAAGAAAATTGGCGAGAAATATGGAAAAACCCCTGCGCAAGTGCTTTTGAGATACCAGATACAACTTGGCAATGCAACCATTCCAAAAGCTTCAGTTCGTGAGCAATTACTTGAGAACATTGACGTATTTGATTTTGAACTTAACGATGAGGAGGTGAACATGATAAACGGTTTTGACTGTAATGCAAGGATGTTTCCTAGTTATGAGTACGTTTGCCTACTATTCTCTTAGAATATTACTTATACAGTGACCTCCAAAAAGTTGGCATCATATGGACAGAAAATTCATTTTTGATTTTACTAAAACATGTTTCACGGCAATAATTTGCGCTTGTTTAAAACCCTCTAAAATCTCTTAGATATTGTTAAAATGCAAAAAGTGTTATTTTTCAGAAATTAAGCAAGAGTTCAATGAGATTTGTCTATTGTGTTTTAGTTATAGTTAACTGAATTTCAAGACTAACTTTCTTTATCTTCTGCAAAAATTGAGTTCTCAAATATTGGGATTATTTTTAAAAAATTTCCAAACGAAGACTTAATTCCAAATTTGTTTAGGTGAAAACTTCAAAGATTTATAATTTGCAAAAACATTTTTTAATATTTACCGAAGAGTAAATGTTTGGCATAATTTTTAGATTTTTGATGCAAGGCACTTTTTAGGAGGAATGTTTTTCAGTGTTATCTATTTAGATGGCGTTTAAATACTCTAATCTACCCCTTTTAATGATCTAAGCTTAAAAAAATCTTGCAAATGTTCTTTTACAGTTGTCTGAAGATACATTTATTTATTAAGCTTAGACGCTCTAAAGATTTTTTTAAATTTTGAGCCAAAATTTTGTCTTTAGACAGAAAGTTACATATTAAACTTTTTGCTCAAATTTTTCTTTATCTTGGTTTGCAAATTAATTTTACGCAATTATTTTCAACAAATATCAAATCTGAGAGATAACGGAGGTCACGTGACAATTTTTGTTTAGCCTATTTTTAATATTTTCAGCCATCCCTAATCGCCAGGGTTCGATTTTCTAAAAAATTCTAAATAAAAAGGAAACCCATTTGACGATAACCATTCGGCAAACACTGTATAGTGCAATCACAACCATTTTTGGACATAGGCGACTATTCAGTAGTAAGATACAAGCTTGAATAAGATTCGGTCTAAAAAAAAATTCGTGGCCAGCGTCAAATTGAACTAATCTACAACGTCGATATTGTTTACCATAATCTCCTTTCCCAAAAAAAAAGTGTGATCGCACTGTAGTTTGATCTAACTAAAATGATATTTGTATAAACTGTTTTATATAACTACCATAGTATTTTATTTTTATTTTACATTTCAGCATAAAAGACCACCCGTTCTTCCCATTCTAGCCTCACAGAGAATTGAGGATACTACTAAATAATGAAAACTGTGACTTTGTGCGCTGTACATGGTGGTTGGTATATTTTGTAACTACAAGTATATAAATTAATACTTAATATAAAATACAGCTTGTAGATGCATAATTATGCAATATTCTAAGAATTATTATATTTTAAACCCAAGATTCTTTTTTATCTCTCAGAATACGTTTACTCTCTGGATGCGCTAACTCTTAGAACGTGAGAATATAGAGTCCAAAGCCCATTGCATAGAGAGATTGAAAAGAAATTCTTAATAAATAATTGTACTAATCAACAGGACTTACAAACGGACTTACTCGGGCCATGCAGAGTGAGACACCACCAAGTTTCTGTAAGAATTTTTCTATGGATCTGCCATTAACAGAAAAACCAATTATATTGATTTTTACTACACTTAATTTAAAGAAACTCCTTTTTAAAAACTTTTAATGTGTATAAAGGCACATTGATTATGGCATTCGCAGACAGCAAATAGGCCACGTCTCTCTGATCTAATTTTTTGTCAAATCATTAGTGATATACTTGCAGTTGATATTTGTAACTTGGGTTGCAGATCTTATTGACTAAATTCGGTGAATAAAGTTCAGAAAAGTCGATTAATTAAATCCGTTACTACTTTAAAAAATCCGTAAGGTGCTCTATTTAGGACATCCCTCAAGTAAACGTTGTGACACTGCAGAATTTTAAAAATTAAAGGAAACTAATGGTAAAAATACCTTAATCTTCCTAATAATACTGAAACAATAAAAGGAAACACTTGATAAGCGAATTACATAAATTTTCAAATTATAACCAACATTACCGGAGGTGGAATTCGAACTTCAGCACCTGCGAATGCGATTTTAAAACTAAACAATAGCCCAACCTTTCTGTCTCTTACAGTATTTATCTTTCATCTGTTAAGTCCCACTTTTGTCAAGGGTAAAGCCTGAGTTATGTGGACATTATTTTGTAACTATTTCTCAGTAAATCACGAATAAACAAAATTTTATTTTTAAGATGCTCACTCTGTATATGTTGACTCCAAAATATGCACTTTGTGTCAAGGCTAAAAAGCTCAGCTATGTGCAAAATATAACTTCCATTTGAATAATATTTTTTGAGTTAAAGCGAAAATATGCAAACTTTAACTTTTTTAAGATGATCACGCAATATAGGAGGGGGATCTGACGGATATTGAGCCTGGGGTAGTTAATGTAAACTGATTTCGGATTTTTTTTATTATTTTTACTTCCTTTTACAATAAAGGAAGTATTGGTTTCACCCCAAAAATTCGAAATTGAGTTTTCAACAGATCTTCACGTTTCAGAGTCCCCTGAACCCAAAAAACATATTTTTTTTCATTCGTCTGTCTGTGTGTCTGTCTGCCTGTGAACAGAATATCTCAAAAACGGAAAGAGGTATAGCGTTGAAACTTCATATATAAGTTTTGTGTACTATGTAGATACGACAGCAAGCTTTTGAAGAAAATCGCATAACCGGAAGTAGGTGTTTACTCTAACAATTTTTTTTAAACTTTACATTTTTATTACATTTTTAATGTGTATTGATGTGAGATAGGTGATTTTCCAGTTGACTACTTCTAAAATGGGTTTTTTTTGTTTTTTCTTCTATTTTTTTATTTCCTATTTTAAATAGAACACCCGGTATATTATTACATTTTTGAATTCAGCTTAAAATTCTAGCGAAAATTTGTCTCTTGCACTAACACTATATTTTGTACCGTTTTTGTAAAATTTGTAATTTTTGAAAATTTTTGACAAATGCTTAAAAATTTCAAATCAAATTTTTGGCTAATTATAAGATCACTGTAAAAGGAAGTTGTGTGCGTGTATCACACCAGATTTTTCTATATAGTCTCCTCCAACCCCAATCCACTTTTGACATCGCTTATACAACATCTTTAAACCGGTCAAAAAATATTCCGAAGTTTTGTCGGCAAAATGGGCTTCTACAGCCATCATCATCTCGTCTTCATCCCTAAATCTTAGCCCACGGAGGTCTTTATTCAAGTTTGAAAACAAATAGTAATCACTGGGGGCCATGTCTGGACTGTAGGGCGGGTGAACAATTTCTTCCATGCCTAACTCCTTTAAAGCACGCTTTGCAATTTGGGCCGTGTGTACAGGTGCGTTGTCCTGAAGTAACAAAATGCCACGCCTCAATTGTCCTCTGCTTTTCTTCTTGATGATTTCTCGCAGTTGAACAATAAGATTCGCATAATACGTGGCTGTCATCGTTGTCCCTCTTGGCAAGTAATCTATCATCAGAACTCCTTCGCTATACCAAAAAGTGGATGCCATGAGCTTACAAGTGGTGCGAGAGACTTTGAACTTCCTGGGTGCTGCTTGTCCCTTTTTTACCCACTGAATAGATTCCTGTTTGGATTCCGCATCATACTGACGGATCTATGTCTCATCACAGGTGACAATTCACCCTCAAATTGCGTCTTCATTCTCTTCACACAGTTCGAGAAACGCCCGCGAACTTTCCACTCGCCGCTGTCGATCAAATGGCATCAACATTTTGGGTACCCAGGGTGCACACACTTTGCTCATGTTTAAATGCATATGAAGGATCGTTCCAACTCTTTCTTTAGTAATCTTTAGTTCGTTAGCTATCTGCCGAATACGAATTCGCCGGTCTGCGAGCACCATTTCCATCACTTTTTCCACATTTTCCTCGGTCACTACCGAAACTGAGGGTCCAGGGTGGTCGCTGTTTTCGATAGACTCTCTCCCTTGTTGAAACAGCCGAGAAGACTTGCCGTAGACACGGTTCAACTCCTCATTAATGTCCTTTGTCTTTTGTGAGATACTTGATTACCGAACGGTACTCAAATTTAGGCATTTCACTTACAGCGCGCGCCATGTTTCCTTCTCATTAGGCTGACAACTACAGTTGTGATGCGATTTTGTCAAATTTTGTCATACCTCCATGGCAAGAGTTGATGTATGCAACAAGGTTATAAACTTTTATAAAATCGTGCTACAAATGGAGCAGGCTCATTTTCCGTCAGACACCACTCGTATATATAAATACCGATGGGGCCACAATTATACAGGGAATTTATTTTAATAGTTAACACAAGCGTTTCGTTTCTATACCACCATTTAATCATACAGGTCATTTCCATAGTTACAAATGGGACCAATAGATTAGAGCGTGTATTTTACGAGTTAACATAGGAATTATTACTTGTCAAAAGGACAATTAAAAGTTATCCTAATATATACCACTAAAGAAAAGATACAAGACACAAGTTGTCCCTACGTATCTACTTTTTAGTTGCATACCTACATTCTGATAACAAAATTAAAGTTTTTCATTAGCAAGTACCTAATTCAAATTCGTATGTTAACTCGTAAAATAAACGCTCTAATCTATTGATATCATTGGTAACTATGGAAGTGCCCTGTATGATTAAATTCTTGCATAGAAACGAAACTGCTATGTTAACTATTAAAATAAATTCACTGTATATAACAGCAATGAGATAACATGAACAACAAAATAAAATGCTTGAGTAAGAAAGAGATGACCATACAACAAAATTATTTTAGTAGGCACAATTAGTTGACATATGTCATAATTAAAGTAAGCGTCAAGCCTACTCGTATATTTGCTACTATGTTTATCTTTTTCTTACTCAAGCAATATGTGTTATCTTTTTATTCATGTTATCTCATTGCTGGTATATACAGTGCAATTATACGGAATGCGAACATAGGCAGTCAAATGAGATAGAATACAGTTTATGGGCATTGTATGCGTTAGACAGAAATAGACATATTGTAATGGCCGCCCACTACTAATTAATTGCTTCTATTAATAAAAATATCTAGAGCCACCATACATATTATTTTTAATTCTGAGTTCATCACAAATCAGATAACTCATTTTGGTTCTCAGGGATAATTAAATGAGCGGTCTAGTGATATGCTTGACCTGAATGATCGTACGCCCCTATTTATAATGTAATCTACTTGCAACTTGAATTACTGTTGGCTAACTCATAGCAGAACAGAGCTCTTATTCAAGGTCTGGGTTCACAATTTTAGATTTAAAATTTTGATCGCACGCCTATGGTGCGTCGGTCAAAAGCAACCTAAATGCTACAACGGAGCTAATCTGTCATATAATTTTACGTCTTTATGAAAAACTAGCAAATGCAGATCGTTTTCGTGTTTGTGATATGACTTACTTCTCAATGAGCAAATTAAATAGGTAAGTTTTTTATTTTCCCGCTTTCTTATAGCGTCGGTTGATCGTGTTTTGTTTCTAGCCAAAACCCTCCATTTCGTTGATTCGAAATAATGACGTCAAGGAATCCTAACCTCAATTCTGGACTTCTAAATTCTCAATTTGAAGCTACTGAAGCTATTAAATCGCCGTGAATCTGCCAAGCAGCGATGCTATTCCACTTCCGGGTAGGTTTTACGGTGGTACATGTACAATTTTGCTTCACAACTAACCTTGCAATTTTTCCAGGTGCTGTTCGATGATGTCCGGAGAGGTGATAATGTGCCAGATCTTCTCTCAGCGAGCAGGAACCGTGGTGCAGGCCTTGGAGGAGCTGGAATGGTGTGCCGCCGATGTAGCCACGAAGTCAGGAACCTCGGAAACCGCCTCTTGCTGTTAAACGTAGGCCAAAATAGGATGGCGAACGTCCCTCGGAAGCCGTTGTGGATCGGAAATATTTTGTAGTGGCCGATTTTAAAACCCACACTTGTGCTTGAACACTGCTATGTCGTGAACACTCTGGTAAAGTTTCGGAGCTGTATTTTAATATTTACTATATAAAAATTAGATTTTTCTGGGAGAATAAAACTGGGCTGTCAGTAAAATTATTTTATTTTTAGTTGTTATTAACAATTGCACATCAATACAAATAGGAAATCAACTCTGTTCAATTGACCTTTTTAACAAATAAATTCTTAAAATCTAACTAATTTTACAATTCTACCTTATTTACTAAATTGTCCTTTGATTTTTGTAATCATTGTCTTACATTATTACTCGCGTTGCACAGTTTTAAATGTCTTTTCATTCACTTATTGCACTGACTCATGTTTTTTTTCGCGCACATACTCTTTTGATCACTTCTGAATTCAATTAAAAATCCATTTCATTGTTATACTTGCTAATCAATAAACTGTTTGTAAATTCAGCAAATTTACAATATTGTTGTTCCATTTTCCTTTTTTATTTATGATTTGCCTTTAGCTTTGACCTCACTTCGTGCTCGTTGCACCCTGCTTTGCCTTCCTCCACATTACCTTATTATGATATGCTCACAGAGAATTGTTATTAATGAATTATGACTTGCAAAATACCCTCGACCAGCATTTACTAATTATTTTTCGCAATCGATTCATTCTTACAAATTTACATTGATTAAATAGAACATGAATCCAACCTCTATGATTTGAGCTCTGCCTTGTTCTTTATGTTAGGAGAATTAATTTCTTTATTACTTGCATAGCTTTGCACATATTATTCCTAAATTCAAGTCTGATTAATTTTTATTTTATTGCAATTAGATGCCATTTCTCAATCTAAGCTTGTCTGAATTATTCATTATTTTGTTGTGCTGTTAGAAGTGAGACTCAGGGCTTAAGACCATCTCAATATATGCGATTAACATCTAGCATCCGCAGAATGAAGGTGTTTGTTTTCAGAAACACTGAATCCTAGGATACTAGATTTTAAATCGTATATGTCTATTTCTGTCTAACGCATACAAAGCCCATAAACTGTATTCTAACTCATTTGACTGCCTATGTTCGCATTTTGTATAATAGCACTGTATAATTGTGGCCCCATCGGTATATCTATTGCTATGTTACTCACTTAATTAAATTTAAATTAATATTGGATTGCGAGGACAGCTACTCTTTGCACCTTTAATTTATTGTTGTACCTTCCTTTGGCGTGAAAATATATTACAGTGGCCGCACGTAACAATTTTTTCACAATCAAGAAATTATAAGAGACTCGTGTTTTACGTATACCGGGTGCTGACTTGCGCGACGCACCATAGGAATTTGCATAGTAAATTCTTTATGTTCAATCATTTGCTCCCCTAATTATTTTAGAGCTAAAGTGTAAATACATTTTCTGTAGAGAAAAAAAATACTGCATCCATTCATACTGTTGATAACAATTTTTCATTTTCCAGAACCGAAGGAATGCAAAAAACCAAACTAGCATTTTTACAAAAATCAGTGATGCCAACGAATTATTGAAACAAGCCAATGCCAACGCAAGTCACTGCCGTCAAAAGATTGAACGTATTGTCGTTTTTCTCGTTTTGGTGTAAGTTCTGAACCTCATTATTGCACCTACAATTATTTAATAACCTGCCTGTAGTCTTAAACTTAAAATGAATCAGTCTATTAATCGTTGTACTGTTTGGAATTTGCCGATACGGATATTTTACAATAAACAAGAAGCTTACTTAACGAACGTCCACCATACTCGTAAAACCATTTTTGTTAGGGACACGGTCTAGGTACCTTAGAGACATTAAGCATAACATAATTAATAATGAATTATTATAAACGTCAAATATCAATGACAAACAAACAAACAGCACATATTGTCGCGCAGCACGCATTTGCGTTGGCATTGGCTTGTTTCAATAATTCCATGGCATCACTGATTTTTTGCATTCCTTCGGTTCCGGAAAATGAAAAATTGTTAGCAACACTACGAATGGATGCAGTATTTTCTTCTTTACAAAAAATGTATTTACACTTTAACTCTAAAATATTAGGGAGCAAATAATTGAACATAAAATATTTACTATGCAAATTCCTATGGTGCGTCGCGCAAGTCAGCACCCGGTATAGCAACTCAGGGTTCATAAAATACAACATATAATATCAAATAGGTTTGTGGGTTTATGAAGGTAAACATTAATACAATCATTTGAGGCTCGAAAAGCCAAAACTATTGTTTTAATTATTAAATCTTTCAAACTCTCATTTTCCTCAGCTTAATTATTATTATACAGCACAACATTACGCGAGCTAATTTAACACAAATACAGAATAATTTTGCTAACCTTCTTGTCCACGCCACCGTTCGATAACCTTCTGCAATCTGCAACAGCGCGCCGCTGCCGCTCAAATATCTCCAAAACGGCCGCTGCTTGAAACTCGAACAAATTTAACTTTCTTCATAGAAATTGTGTAAATTGCTCCAAAACAAGACAAATTGACATTAAGTTTGAATGAAAAACACCTTACACAAATGACATCTATTCATTTGCACGTAAGTAAATGATATCCAAAACAAATTACAAAATACGTCACATCAGGACAATCAACTTAACCTCTAAAACTGGCAACAAAGAAGCGAGGTTACATCGTGGAATAAAAATTCCTTAGGCTGTCTGTCTCTCTGTGAACAGAATATCTCAAAAACGGAAAAGGTATGACGCTGAACTTCATATATAAGTTTTGTGTACTGTCTAGATACGACAGCAGGCTTTTGAAAAAACTTCATAACCAGAAGTATGGTGTTTGCTCTTGTGATTTTTCAGTTTTATTCGATTTTTTCAAAAACGGCTCTTAACGATTTTTTTCAAACTTTACATTTTAATTACATTTTTAATGTGTATTGATGTGAGCTATTTGATTTTCCAGTTGAATACATCTAAAATGTGTTTCTCTTGTTTTTTTTCTTGTTTTTTATTAACTCCTACTTTCAAAGAACACCCGATATATTATGACATTTTTTAATTCAGCTTAAAATTTTAGAGGAAATTTGTCTTTTCTCTATTTTGTACGGTTTCTGTAGAATTTATAATTTTGAAAATTTTTGACAAATGCGTAATAATTAAAATAAAATTTTTGGCTAAATATTAGATCACTGTAAAAGGAAGTGTGCGTGTATCACACCAGATTTTTGATATTAGTATTTTATTATGGGGTACTATACATAGCCAGCGTACATGCATCAAACAAGTAGACACACTCAAACCAAATGTTGAAACTTGTCTAGAGTACCAGAGACAGTAACTCGGGGGGTATTTCTAAGCTTGACTATCAGATGGCAGCACAAAATTCTACCAATCAGAGCAAGTTACTAGCTCACCTACCAATCATATGTGACAACGTAGTGGCGCCATCTGTTAGTATTATCGGAAAGTCTCCCTCAGGAGCCGTTCAAGGTCATTCAAATCGGTATTTTGACATCAAAGGAACCGACAGCGAGTGTCTCTACTTGTTTGATTTATGTACGCTGACATAGAATCTATATTTACTCTTCTATAAGTTTTCAGAGTTTTAGAATATTTATATTAACCACGTTTTCCATGGATATCAGAAGAACCATGCGAAATTTGCGATCACTAAAAATACTAATATAACCGATATGTGGACTATACGGACTATATCGACTATCTCGAATCTATAGTATACATCAACTAAATAGACTATATGGATTGTATTGAATATATCAGATATAACCAATATACCAATCCCAATAAGTATAGCAAATTCACAGAATATATCGACTTCTACATCCAGCCACTTACTAACATAAAGTCTAAGAAGTACAGAGAAATATAAAAAACATTGAGAATGACCGCTGTGGCTTTTCGACTGAACGTCTTAGCATGACTCAAATAATGTATCCAGCTGTTGCCATTTTGCCTTAATAATCAGAAATGAAATGTTGTCCTAAATAATTTAAAAGAAACCTAAAAATATAAATTGGTAGATGAAGTAATTGTATATACGTGAACTTCGACACTATTTTGTTGTCCATAGCAAAAGCTTTTTTGATCACACTGTACATATAGGGAATGTGCATGTATTTTACAATATTACATTAACTATGAATTTGCGTAAATAAATGTCACAAGTAAACCATACAATAAAATATTTACGCTTAAAAGTTATAAATTATGTCATAGTAAAGAGATGGCCGTGACTGTTTCTGCAATCGGTAGCTGTCAAAGTTGGTTATCAAATGTAATTATAATAGTACATATTTTACTTTATTCATTACATAACGCTTTAATTATTTAAAATCACGTTACCTCTAACGAAAGAACTAACTGGAATAACTTCATAACCTCACTTCCTGTTTACAATTTAAGATTCAACACCCGCTGTTTACGTTTAACACGCTGATACAAGCTAGAGCTAAAAGATCTACTTTTAGAAGTGGTCGTAAAAAATAATTAAATGGCATTCTCTTCATATACCGCACAAAAGCTTTTTACAAAATAGAAAGGACAAAACTATGACAAAAATTGGGTAAAAGAGAAATACGTTCGCATCCTATTCAAACAATAGCGACAGAGCATGATATTACGACAATAAGCATACAATCAAATGAAGATAGAAAGCTACCACAAACTTAGATCTGAACAAAGGTCTGGAGAACTGTTGCTTAATTCTATACATCTCAACATACAATTCACAATCGATGCAGAGGAAAATGCCAGTATTCCATTTCTAGACGTCTTGGTAAAACGTAAATCAGATGGTAGTTTAGGACATGCTGTCAACAGAAACAAAACCCAAGGGCAGATATCTGAAGGCTAAGTCACACCACCTTCCACCGGCTTTCAGATGCAGGCAATCTAGAGAGAGAAAAGGAACACTTATCCGGCTCTTTAAAAAGAACCAATACACAACCAGGGCCGTTCCTAGCTTCTTGGCCTCCTGCGTAAAAAATAAAATAGCCGCCCCCCCCTCCAAGCAATTAAAAAATATATTTACGTTAAAAAAAATTACAATTTTATAAAATAAAATAAAAAGAAATACTCCTATAAAATAAAATTGTACAAATACAAAAAAAACAAAACAAATACAAAGTTTAATATCTTAGAATTTAGCTTTTCTAGCTTTGACAGACGCAAAAGTGGTCACAAGGTTCTTGACATCAATTGCTTCTGCCAAGTCTCTCTCTATAGATATAATAGAAAGATCTGACAATCTTTCTTGCTTCATGGCCGAGCGTAAAAAGTTTTTAATTATTTTTAATTTTGAAAAAGACCTTTCTGCTGACGCAACTGAGGCAGGTAAAGTCAGTAGAAGTCTTAAGGCAATTGCTGTATTTGGGAAAGTCGCAAGTAAATTATTTGTAACAATGTAGTTGAGAATTTTAGATGGTGTTTCAACAGATTGGAAATGTAATTTTAAATTTTTTAATTCATCACTTAATTCTACGGTGTTTACATCAGCCTCTTTTCTGACAGTGTCTTCTAATTTTAAGGATAAATCTGTACAGTGTTTTTTCATTGAATTATCGTCCATAATAGGAAATTCATAAATCACTTTGAAATTGTCACTGTAACGTTGTAATTGTTCAAAACGTTCCTGTATAGATACTTTGGCGGTATCCAAAATAGTAAAATAAAAATTAATCTTACACTTCAACTTTGGGTCAAGTATAGGCTCATCAGGGGTTTCATAATCAAATAGTCTTTTTCTTTCGACGTGGACGAATTATATTAGTTGAGGGAAATTCCGTTGCTATATCAAGTTCTTCTGTAGCAAGTATTTTCGCCTCTTCTATAAACGCTTCAAAACTGTGGTCATTTCTTTTCTGTTCCAAATAATCTACTAAATTTTTTAACGCATTTGAACAATCTTTTAGATTTGTATTCACACCTTGAAGCATCTTACTGACGGATTTAATTTTAGACAGAACATCATGCCAAATAATTACAGAACAAACGAATTTAAAACTATTAATTTTAAGGCCAATGCTTGGGCTGGTTGTTTGGTGTTAATGTCGCGTGATTTGTCATTTACAAGTTCTTCTAGACTATCATAAATTTTCCCTAATTGATATCGCAGAGGTGTAATAGCTTTAATTCTACTTTCCCACCTAGTTGAGCTAACAGCTTTTAATGTGAAATTTGGTACATTAGTTTTAAGTACATTCCATCTATATGGCGAAGAAGAAAAATATGTATATAATCCTTGTATAAGATTAAAGAACTCCGATGTTTGCAAGGTAACATTGGCAGAATCATTAACCACTAGATTTAGGGTATGAGCAGCACAAGGTACGAACATTGCTCGAGGATTGATATTTAAAATTCGGCGTTGCAATCCTACATGTTTTCCGCGCATATTTGCACTATTATCATAACCCTGTCCACGCATATTGTAGATATCCATATTAAAATCTTTCAAAAGTTTTATTACAAAATCGTATAAACCCTCACCAGTCACATCAATAATAGGAAAAAATCCGAGAAAATGTTCACAAATTTTAATTTGTTTATTATCATCTATTATAACAAATCGAACAACGAATGAAATTTGTTCGGTATGACTTGAGTCTGGGGTTGAATCTAGAATAATTGAATAATATTTTGCTTTTGACAATAACTCCCTAATTTGTTCTCTGATTTTATTTGCTGTAAGTGAGATCAATTCATTTTGTAATCTATTTCCTAAATAATGAGGCATACGTTTATTTGAAATTTTACTGATTTGAATATTTTTTAGATGTTCCGAAAGAACTGCATCAAATTGTGCAAATGTTTCAACCGTCTTCAAAAAGTTTCCATTGTTTGATTCGAATAATTTATTGGATGACCCACGAAATGCTAAACACTGTCCTGCCAATAATAATATAATTGCAACAATACGTTCTAAAACATTACACCAATATTGTTGTTTCAAATTAAAAATACGTTGTTCTTGGTGATCGATTGTTGTGTAAGTACTCAATCTTTTTTCTAATTCAGTCCATAATTTATAATTTTGAATATGATCAGTTGATCGTTCGTGTCTGGATAAATTATTAGAAAGATGTTTCCAATCTGAAACACCAGCATCTGTTAACTGAATATATTTGGTCCCAAAAATTTTGCAGCAAAAGCAAAAAACGCAATTTAACTTAATGGAATAAATTAGCCGCATACGAGGTATTTTTTCACCATTTGCTAATGTTCGAGTATAATAATGAACCGAAAAGCGCCCTTGTTCTGTTAAAGGAAATGAAAAATTTTTTACTTGTGTAGGTCCCATTTTTACTAATACTTCAATTGTTGAATTATCAAGTGATTTAGGCCATGAAGCTGGATCTTCTAAACTCCCACTTTCAATGTCCTCTGGTTCTTCTGGAGTACAAGACTCTGCCGAAGTCGATGGAATCTGTGGCTTTATGGGGACGACTTGCTGACTGTCAGGCGTTAAAACAAAAGGATCTCCAGCCGTGCTTCCACTTTCTTCCTCTGCTCCAGGAGTTTTCAAAAATTGTTCTATAGAGCCCCGCAACTTCTCTTTTTGAGTTTCTTTAGTTCGTCGTCGTTCCGATCTTGACATCTGAATAAATTTAAAATAGTTTTGTTTTAATTTACTTCTAGATGACAGTCTTAATAGACTATCAAAGCAGCTATTACGTGAAAATCATATAAATTAAAAAAACGTATATCAATAGCTTACCTTTAATAACCAGGCAACACACGTTTTATTATGATGAAGTATGATAGAAGTAACTGAGTAATATAGATCTTTAATCAGTACCACAATATTTTATTTCCATATAAGGGCACAAAAATAACAATGGGTCTCAGTATTTTACACCTACATATTGTTTCCACCATTCACAAATGAACGCATTTTTTCGTCGGGTGATATTTATACCCTCGGTAAAATACGTCACCCGGGGATTTACTTGAATTAGTACGAACCAATTCGGGACTTCACAAGAAAGATTTGATATGATTTTACAGATTCCTATCTTAGTTTTTTGTCGTATTTTGGACATTGGTTGATAGAGGCTGCTAATTATTTGAAAGGGAAAAATGAAAACACAAATTATTGGTAATAATTTCAAATTTATTATTGATTTTGTGTTAAAATATCTGTAATAAACGCAAAAAAAACAAAAATTGGGATTTCGACTAACAATAAAGTGGTGTTTGTTTTTTGTTCGTGGTTTTCATTTTTCAGAGATGTTTTATTCTCAAATTACTTATTTTTTTTAATTTCAATTTGTATAAAATCGGTTTCGAGCGGCCGCCCCTTGCAATCGGCCGCCTGCGTGATGGACACGCAACACCCCACCGGTAGGAACGGCCCTGTACACAACTACCGCTATACGAAAAGCGCTAGACAAGTCTGTGACACAAAAGGCTAAAGAATAATCCCAACCTCTGGACGGCTTAGCATTTCTACCTTACGTGTCCTAAAACAATGAAACATCAGAACTGTGTTCACGACCAATGAAACTTTCCTTGTTCTTGCGGCTCGAGTTAAATTGGGCAGACTGGTCGTTACATTGATCTAAGACTTCAAGAACATAAAGGCGATTGCAAACATAAACACAAAATCAACGGTAGCTGAGCATACATTTTTTTACAAATGGGCACACTTTAGAATTTGAGCACGGTAGAGTACTGGCCCAAATACCTCACTACTTCCTGCGAGTGCTACGTGAAGCCATAGAAATAGAAAAACATCCAAATAATAGAAGGCAGGATGGTTTTAAGCTTAGTAAAATGTTGACTCCTGTGATACACGATCTAAAGTATTACAACCACTGTGTCGTACGGCTACACCCCATAGATTACGCTCCACTTGAACTATCAATCAGTGTTACGTCGCTCCAAGCGGCTGGTAAATAGGACTGTAAATAGCTCCACACTCACCTTCAGTTCTTTCATACTGATGATGCAAGCTTGTTACGGTATAAATGCATCAAATTGACATAGGTCGTATTGATTGTTCAAAAACGGGTACAAACTACAGGGTTCGCCGGTTTTACAAAAAAAGAACACAGATCTTAATGTGTTGGAGCAGATTTCGTTGCTCCGATTCCTCGCACTTAGCTCAGTCGGGAAGGCGTGGTTCGAGACTTAAATGAAAAACCGACGGGGTACTTACCCTAAAGCTTGCTTAAAAGAAAAAGAAATGCCTGAGCGCCACTTGGTTCTGATTAGGGGTGGCTGACGTGTCTAGAACCAAGAACAATACACGTAGCCTATGTAGAAGTCCTCCAGGTACGTTGCTGAACACCTCAGCCTGTTGGTTACCAAGCCTCCTCCGAGTAGCCGGGTGACCTTGTCATTAAATCACTTACCTTCAAGGCCACCGTCACTAAAGAATAACAAAAGAACACTGAATGGCCCAAGGCTTGGGGCTTGCTTAATCAAAAGAGCATGCTTTAACTTCACAAAATTAATTACACTTGGCCTTTGCCACACTGGATTAGTGAATGACCCAGAAGGGGTTTCAAAATTCATAAAAAGAATGAACTGACTTTAACAGGTTTATTATTTAAAGAAACAAATGACAGTTTACACACAAATCGGTACATTAAAACAAACACCCGGAGGTGAGCTTAAATTTAGTAATACGATATCCTACGTGAATATGAAAGGGGGCCCCACAAAACCAAAATATATCTTAAGGGCTAGTTACAAAGACACAAAAAAAACACCATATTATCCAAAACAAGTGACATAAAATGGACGCCAGGAGTAAAGCCCCTGGTAAACATTAACTGAAACAAATCATAGGTCCTAGCGGACGTACGCAACGTTTATAAGCACTGACGCACAATAAAATATAAAATCGCACCTTAAGTTAGGCACCAGAGTTATTTAATTGGTACAATACAAGGCGCCTACCTGAGTTGAAGCATGCAGTGTTAGATGCAGATGTACTCGTTCTCGTGAAGGCCTGGCGAGACGTGCACAAGGTGTAGCCAATTCTCCAGAAGAGGCAGCAAGACTCGAGGGAATTGAAGACAGCAACCATCAATCGAAGAAGTGTGACAGCAACCAATACGATGTTGCGCGGCGGCCCAATTAAACCCGACGTTGACCCAAATATGCATTACGCAATAGTCTTTTCCCGACTTAACAGGGAAAAAAGTTAGTTGAGGCTCTTCAGATATCGTTTCTAATCGGATCGGCAAAACGTGCCAAAAGTCTCCCTGGAGACCAACTGTAGTAAACGAAAATCGGCCCTTCATTAAACAACGTCGAGTTCACTACACTTCCTCTGCCCACCGCGCATTTCCAAAAACACACAAAAATTAATGTTCACTTCGAAGATTCGGGTTTAACTGCACCCGCCATTAACGTGCCCCAAAGGCACTTGAAAGTCTGCACGAACGCCAAAAAGGATTCAGCATGGTAATCACCAAACGTTAACAAAAGCTTCCCCCGATTCGCAGAGCAAGCTACGAACCGGGGTAGCGAAAACCACCACGTCTAGTTTACTCAAGTGTTGGGTACTGATTCCAATTTCAATATGGGCTCTCCGCGAAGAACACGACGGGAAAAGAGTTTAGAACTCCGAAACTAATAATTCTATATGTATGGTTAGCTAAGGGTTTATCGAAACTTATTTCACTTGCCCCTAGAATGTTCTAGAAGAAATTTCTTGCTGTTGCAACGAATCCCAAGGTGTCGAATTACACGACCAATTTTCAAGAACTTTGAGCGCTGAATTGCCTGAAAGAAAACCTAAGGCTTCAAGGACTGTTTTTGCTTCTACTTGAAATAAAGAATTTGATTTATGTGGGTACTGGCGACCGACGGTTGCAACAACCGCGCGCTTTATGCGTTAAAGGAAAATGCTTACAGGGAAAAATTCCGCAGCTCGGGACGCGTTAGCGTTTGGGCCAAATAAAATTTAACAAGTAGCTTTAAGATCCAGGGTTGAACTTTAAACAGGGCCGTCTTCAGAAATCTTAACTAGACTAATTTCAGCTTAAATGCACTAATAATACCCAATCGTGGAATTGATAACAAGGATAGCTTAATGACGTCAAAATCACTTAACAAGCTGCAAGGTCTTTCGAAACGTTAGTCAATATGGGTGCACAAACAGCAACAAAGCCAAATCTGCCGAAGTATCCACTTTCTCAAGGTACTCAAACAAGACAAGCTACCAAAGAACATGGTCATCGCGTGGATGCTTTTTCAAGTTCACAATGTGCAAGCCAGAAAATGCTGGATGTTTACCCACAAAGACTACGCGGTCTAACCCGAAATTGTATGTTAAAAAATAATTCGAGTCGAAAGCTTCAAACAGTATATAATATAGAAGAACTGAATATGTACAGTCTAAAAAATATAAACATACCGTCAAGAGTAGTACGACCACATTCATAGAATGAATAGGCAAAGGTTACCGAGAATATACCTAGATGACAGAGCTAGAGGCAGGCAAAAGAAAGATAAACTCAGAACGTAAAAATATCGTAATAATCTAACGCATCGTCGATCCAAAACATGATTAGAGAAGAAGAACATAAAACCTAACCTCACTTCAAAAATAATAGCCACAAAGTGGATTGGACCGTGTCATGATTGAGATCGAAGAACTCAACTTTTCGCCCACTTTCATAAGGGGCTTCATCAGGAGGGAAAAGCAAAAGAGCACGGTAACTCAACGTGTTAACCACGCCAGAGGCAAAACTCTTTGCAAGGGAAGGGATAGAAGAGCACGGTAACTCAACGTGTAAACCACGTCAGAGGCGAAACTCGACTAACTATCGGAAGAAGAAAAGCGAGAATTTATAGGCAAGCGCCGTCACGGTTCAGCAAATGCCGTTGCGGTTCAGTGGCGGTCGGCAGAGCTTAGGAATTAGCACTTTCCACATAGAAGGAAGGGGAAAGCCTTCGTCCCGATTGAGATTACTAGGGTGTTTGTAAATCTCAATGGCTTCGCCAATCTTTCTGCTAAAGAAGATCACATTCGGAAAGCTCTTAGGAATAACGGTTACCGCGCTAGTGATATACAGTCTGCCAATTTACGAATTATTGCAAGTTTTTATGAAGTTAAGAAAAGCAATTGTGATATTGCAAGTATATAGACTTGCCATGCAAGATTTATACCAGCAGATAGTTAATCAGTTTGATGTTCGACGAGCAAACAAATCACAAGTCACCCTTCTTTCTTCCACTGAGCTACCGGATTCCCCTTTAGCTTGTTGTGGTGTTTTAACCGGTCTTTGGACTGTGAATTTTGAGAGAAATTTAATTAAAATGGAGAAATCAGTGATGAACTTGCTACATTATGCAATAATCGCACTGTTACGGTAAATGTAATTCCGAATACGTATATTTTCTCGTGGATATAATAGTTTTCTCTCTATTGTTCGTAATAGACAATTATGCGATTCACCTAGGTTTTATTGGTAATTGTTCGTCTAAGAAACACCTGGACTGACCGCTGCATATTTTACCTGTAGTACTGTCGGCTGAATATAACGTATCGACTTCCTTGTATTTAGTTTTATTGTAAAGCTGGAGTGACTTTTACACCAACACACCTACGCCTTCAGAAGAAAAATTTTCTCATATTCCATTGAAGCTAGTCGTGTACACTTTTCAGATTTATACAGTTATTAACTAATTATTCGCCTGTAAAATGTGTTCTAGTTATATGGAGTATATAGAGAAGCGTAATATTTTAACGTATTTATATAGTCATCAATGTAGAACACAATTTTGAAGAATTATAAATTTGGTTACATCTGACGTAATTGCTGTACACTTATTCTTTTTAGCATAGAATTTCTACTTAGACCGCGTAGTATTTGTATATGAACACCCAGCAATTAAACCCTAGAAAAACATACAAATAATATCAACAAGGAAGATGGCTTTAAGATTAGTAAAACGTGAACCCCTGTGATACACGATCTAAAGCATTACAACCACTGTGTGTCATACGGCCACGCCCCACGGATTATGTTACACTCGGGCGACCAACCAGCGTTACGCCACTCCGGACGCCTAGCACAGAGGACTATAAATAGCTCCACACTGACCTTCGGTTCCTCTACCGAGCTCCGTAGCTTAGTGCGTTGCACGCCTACTTAGCATTCGGGAGGTCGTGGGTTCGATTCCCGCGGCCGTCTGCCTTGATTCAGGTTTTTAGGTGGTTTTCCTAAGTCAACAGAGTACCTTTTCTGAGGTGAATGTCGGGGCAGTATTTCTCCACCTTTCCTGACCTTTCTTCCAGTCTCCACCCCTCCTTTCTCTCACCCATCCCGAGTTTCCCGTTCTTAGCTGAGGAGGGACGGAAGGCCTCTATAGTTGGGGGATTTGAAATATCCTTTACCTTTGTCCTTTTTTGTCCTTCGGTTCTTAGTGCGACTTTCACTCTGATGATGCAAGCGGCAAGGTCTTGCGAATCGTTAGTGAATATGGATGCACAAACAACAAAACGGCCAAATCTGCCAAAGTATCCTAGTTCTCAAGATACTCAAATAACACGAGCCACCAAAGAGCATGACCACCGCGCGGGTTTTTGCTCGACTTGACAAGGTGCACATTAAGCCAGAAAATGCTGGGTGTTCGTATACAAATACTACGCGGTCTAAGCCGAAATTCTGTGTTTAGAAGAATAATTCGAGTAACCGCGAAAGCCTCAAACTGCTGTACACTTATTTTTTTTCTTAAAGTGCAGGATGAAGTAACAAAATTTAATATAGTATTATATTATTTCCACCTTATGATTTAAACATCAGCTTTACAGCACATACAATAAATAGTAAATTCTTTAAAGACCTGCGAAAGTCTAATAATAATGAAATTATTATTCGATTTATTTCCAACTCTACAACAACAAAATGATCTAGATTTAGATCATCAAAATCTAATTAACGCTATGCATCTAGCAGGACTAGAAGCTTTGGGTGAAGCAACGAAAGAAAGAAAAATGCAGGTTTGGAGGAATAAAGATTTAGAAAATCTGAGCAAAAGGAGGAAATATATATATTCTGCATTTCATAAGAAATGAACCACCCCGAAGGAGTTGACGCAGAACTTCGAAATTATGTAGAAATGGGTTGTGCATGGAGACAAACAAATGATTAAATTTTGAAGGCCATCTGTCACTGCTGATAGAAATTATCTATCTGTTAGAACCTGAAATTGTCTTTTGCTGGATCGTATTTTTCGGAGTAGTTCGCAGTTTGTTTGTGATTGTTGTTACTGCATTAGTAAAGTTAGTGCCTAAAAAATGCCACGAGTTAAAAGACGTGCAAATTTTCGCCATCTTACGCACTTTGGAAGAGAACGAATTATCGGAATGCATGATGCTGATTTAAGCTTTCGGGAAATTGGCAGGCGCATGGGCCGACCTCACGCCACTATTAGACGGACTTGGGTGGATTGGCAGGAAGAACATCTAGAGACTCGTCGTAGAGGCAGAGGACGTCCTAGAGTGACAGAAGCACGCGAAGATCGGCTGTTAAGGCGAAGTGCAATTCAGGACCCAGTAGAGCCAACGCGAGCTGTTGCAATCAATTGGGTAAGAGCAATTGGTCGTAGAGTGTCTATGAGCACAATTTATCGTCGAATATGCACATTTGGGTTACGCTCATATCGTCCTTATTTTCGTCTTCCTATGACTCAACAACATAAAGATACCAGACTGCAGTGGAGCCAAAACCGACAACATTGGGACGATGAATAGAAAGCTATCGTCTTCAGGGACGAATCCCGATTTTGCTTATGGCATTCTGACGGACGTTTACGAATCAGACGACCTGAGGTCAGAGGCAAAATTTACAGTTTCTTCAGCGTCACCACACGGCTTTAACTCCTGGTGTAATGATGTGGGGAGCAATACGTTACGGCGGCAGGTCTCTCTTGATATTAATTCAGGGCACTCTAAACGCGCACCGTTACACTGACACCATTTTGGAGCCCGTGTTAGTGCCATTCCTCCGAGACCTTCCAAGGGCCGTCTTCCAACACGATAATGCGCTGCCTCATACTGTTCACATAACATTAGAGTTCCTAGCACAAAACAATGTTCTGCATTTGCCTTGGCAGGCAAGATCCCCGGACTTAAATCCTATTGAACATGTCTGGGACATGATGGACAGAAAACTGCGTCGATTACCCCACCCTTCCAACACTTTAGAGGAATTACGTCAACAGCTACAGATAGTCTGGAATGAGCTGCCCCAAGAGGCAATCGACCATCTGATTTCCAGCACGCCACGAAGGGTTACTGAATGCATAAGAATACGCGGAGATGCAACACATTATTAATGCTATTTTCAATAAATGTTGTCATTTGTTTTTGAAACTGTAATCATTTGTTTGTCTCCATGCACTACCCATTTCTACGTAATTTCGAAGTTCTGCGTTAACTCCTTCGGGGTGGTTCATTTCTTATGAAATGCAGTGTATATATATATATGTGCACGGCTATCTTACTTGCCTCCGAACATATGACAGACACCCACGCCTCCATGTCAAGGAACATGTTTTTCCATATGTATTCCTCGTCAATCTCTTAAATAAGGTTTTCGTAACAGAAGCATCAAGAGAGGGGTAAGGAATTTTGATATTTGAGATATACAAAAAAATGGTGCACACAAAATAGCAACACAGCTCCGACTACACTGCTACAATGTGGCCTCCCATTGTATATCGCCGTGTTACACAATCGACATACTCACCTCCACCAACGTTGCCGTTCTGTTGCACCTTTTGCCGAGGGAGTAAAAGTAGCGCGTCGTTTTGTTTTCGGATTTTGGCACGGCGAACGTGATAACGTATCTAAGCATCGCGCGGATGGCATTCTGCCTGTGTTAATAAATTCTTGTGGCTACCTAACATAGCTATATTACTAGAAATAGCTTAATAAAATCAGTTGCCCTGTAGTTACTGAAATCTTGCAATATAATATTTGAGTTAAGAATTAATGAGTTACAATTCTTAGAAAAAACAACCAACAAAACTGCCACAACCATTTTTTAAAACTGAATTGTCATATTTCGAAAATCTATTATATTAGCCAACTTCGTCTGGACACGGCATGCGATCAATGGTGTTGATTATCTTTTAGTGAAAAATATGGATACCAGAACAAGCTGCATAATACGAAGACTGAAAAATTAACGGTAACGGCGTACGTTCACATAATTAACAACACTGAATTTTGGTAATCGAAGCATGGGCTACTATACAGGGGCCGGCAACAAAGATATTTCTAAAACTACGAGAGTGACATAAAGTTCATATATATAGGTACTGTCAGATGCTGAATTCGCTCACTTGCCAAAATGGAATACTCAGACCTAAAGTCGTCCCATTGCCGAATTAATTTGCTCAGTTACAGTATTGACCAAATTCATTTCGGCATTTAAACAAATTGGGCATCTGAGTCAAATATATAAAAATTCTACGAGGTACGAAGGCGGTGCACATCACATAATTATAAATGGTAGGTCAAAAAGAGTGGTGACCTAAACTTACTTTTTTTAAATAGAAGGCTCGATATTTAGGTAGCTTACAAGAAGTTTTTCATTGAAATGCTAATAATTTTAATATAAATTTGTATGGATCTACCGCCAACGGTTCTGGAGATATTAACGATTTTATGCAAAAAAAATGCTTAACTTTAGGCGGCTGTTGGAAGTAACAGGAAACAATTCAATGAAAGAGAACGTTACCAAAATATGGGGTAAAAGTTTCTTCACGTTTCTAATAATACTGAAACAATAAAAGGAAACATTTGCTAATGCGAATTACATCAACTTGCAAATAACATTACCGGTGATGGGATTCGAACTACATCACCTGCAAATGCGATTTCAGTTCCACGCGTTTCTTCCACTGATCCGTGAAGGATCTCTCGGATCTGTGCAGTGCATGGCTGTATTAAACAGAACACACTTTTTGTTGTCCCTTTTTACTCTTACAACATTTATCTTGTATCTCTTGGGTTCCATTTTCGTCAAGTGTAAAGCCTGAGCTATGTGCAAATTACTGATTTTATCTGAGTCTAAGTTAAAGCGAAATAAGCAACAATTTTTTTAGTGCCCACTCTGTACCTATATGTTGTGTCTAAATATGCCTTTTTTCTTCAAGTGCAAAAACCTGAGATATGTGCAAATCATTACTTTCATTTAAGTAATAAGTCTTGAGTTAAAGCAAAAATAGAAAGAATTTAATTTTTCTCATTTGCTCACCCTGTATATATTTCTCCGAAATTTTCTCGGTTTCATGCCAGGTAGACATATAATATGCATGCAAAGTATCGTCTTCCTCCAAAAAATAGTTTTAGAGTTATACCGGCAAAAGACGGAATTGAAAAAAGCGTTTCTTTGATCTAGGGACCCTGGAAGTGAAGATCTGAAGAAATCTCAGAGGGTAATTTTTTATCGATTACAATACGTTCTTCGTCTTTTAGACGAGGCAAGTAAAAACTAAAAATTAAGATGCTTTAATTCAAGGGATAACAAAAACCACCGAACAGAACAAAGAACCAGATTTAGATAATACAAATCCCCTAATGTAGATACAAGAAATAATGAACACGAAAAAACGAAAATTCTGAATAAATTGATTCTACGAGTATTATCAAATGAAATCAGATTTTGAAGAAAACAAACGAACACATCAAAATTATACAGTGGCCGTCAAAAAGTCGGCATCATATGGGAAAGTTTTTTATTTTTTATTTTTGAAAAGAACGTTTTACGACAATAATTTGTGCTTGTCCAAAAACCTATTTAGCACCTATCATACATACCGAGTGATTTTAACTTATTTAGAAAATGGCGTATTTCGAAATTGTCAAAATCTAAAAAGTGCTTTTTTTCGGAAATTAAGTAAGTTTTCAATGAGATTTCTTTAGAGTGTTAGTTTTAGCTAACTGAACAATCTCAAGTCCAGAAAACACACATTTTTCTTTAACTTTAGCTAAACTTAAATTTTTCAATTTTTTAAATATTTTTCAAAATATCACATACCAACAGCTTGTGGCGAACGCTCTCCGGCCATCATACGAACACCTTTGATGGTCGTGACCCCTGCGAGGGCATTCTTCCTTAATTCAAGGGGTTAGGCTAGCCACCTACCCCGCCGCGGATTAAGTTGGCTTATAAAACCGCACTCAAGTGTGTGAAAGTAACAGGCTCTCAGCCTATATTAAGAGGAAGAAGAAGAAGACATACCAAAACTTAATTTTAAAATTGACATTTTTTATGTGAAGACTAACGATTTAGGCTATATTTGTAAAAAATAATATAAAATGTTAATTACTCGTTTAGATTTTTTATCATTTACCGAAAAGTGATATGTTCGCATAATTTTTAAGTTTTTGATGCAATGCGCTTTTTAGGAGAAGTATTTTTAAATGCTAATTAATATCTATTTAAATGGCTTCTTCGATAAAAACTCTAATCTAACCCTTTTAATGAATCCTGTAAATATTCCTTTACAGTTGTCTAAATGAGAAGATTTTTCTTTATACACTTTACATGTTCTAAAAATGCTTCTCATTCAGACAACTGTAAAAGACCATTTACAGGATTTTTGGATTTTTATAACAGTAATTCGCTAACAAGGTTCGAGTTTTTAGAAGCCATTTAAATAGATAACAATAATCATTCAAAAACATTTCTCCTAAAAGGCACATTGGATCAAAAACGTAAAAATTATGCGAACATATGAGTTTTCGGTAAATAATACAAAATCTAAACGAGCAATTAACATTTTATGTTATTTTTTACAATTATAAATCTTGAAAGTCGTTACATAAAAAATTTTAATTTCAATATTAAGTCTGGTATGCGAAACTGAAAAATATTTAAAAAATTGAAAAAGCTAAAGCTAAAGTTAAAAGAAAAATATATGTTTTCTGGACTTGAGATTGTTCAGTTAATCAAAACTAACACACTCTAAAACAATCTCATTGCAATATTACTTAATTTTCGAAAAATAGCACTTTTTAGATTTTGACAATTTCGAAAAACGGAATTTTCTAAATAAGTAAACGTCACTCGGTATTGTTACGATCTGCGTGATACGATTTAATGAAATGAACTATGTAGCAATATACTGTACTTTAGTTAGCTGTAAGCCATCTGTATAATATTTTAAGGTAAAATTCGTAGGAAAAATGTCATATTTAAATTACAACAAGCGGATGTTTAGAAACGTGCCTTTCGTTTGGGAAGCTGGAGATATTCCAATCTCACGGATAGATTAGAGTAAGTTATGCAGGGGTTTACTTCATAAACCGAAATATTGAGTGATGTATATGACCGGTACGTGATTAGAAGAAGCAACGGTTGCAACTCGATCATAAAAATTACCTGCAGCTGGGACCAAATGCGTTTAGTAGAATTGTAATCCTTTATAGCGGTAATTTACGAAGGGTTCGAGCAGGCCACATTTCACCGTGGGAAAGCCTCAAACTTGTAAAATTCATACAACTATTATGAACTATCACGTCCGTATGTAGGTACGTCCCAAAAGTCCAAAATTTAGACCAGTTCTGATAGGTTATTGGGAACTTTGTAAACGCCCACCGAGCTTTCTTGGTCAAAATGGACTTAGAATTTAGTTAGTTAATAAGAAGATGTAAATACGTAAAGTTAAGAAACAACACTATTAAACTTAAGTGTTTTGTAAACGGCAGAAAAATAAATGCAAGTGTTTGTACTTAAGTGTTCTTATTAATCTCGCAACAGTAGCTTTGGTCTTCGTGTCCGAGTGTGTTTTAACTAAAAGGATTGCCAGTCACCCCGACTTTAGGCGTCTCGCAATAGTATATATGATAGGGGCTAAATAGGTTTTTAGACAAGCACAAATTATTGTGTGTAAAGTTTTTTTGCAAAATCTAAAATAATTTTTTTCTCATATGATGTCAACCTTTTGGGGGTCACTGTATACCCAATACCTTCTTCCATGGGTATTAAAACTATACAAAGTGCTCGTAATTTGCAAATTTACTGATTTTGCCTTAGTAAATGAAGCACGCTATGTATCTCTGTATTTCTTAAAAACTCTTTCAATAAACTTTCGCCTAATAGCTTATTTAGCACCCCTAAATTCAACTGGTTTTCAGATTTAATTTATTCCAGCATTTCTCGGGTTTTTGTGTCAGCAATGGCTGGATTTTTATTTTCTAAACCTAGTTTGTGATTCCTTTAAATAAAGCATTTTAGGGGCCTTACACTGTTTTCTTATACTCACACTCGCATAGTTGGAAAACAGTTGAATTCAGAGTTATCCAGTAAGATATCAAAATAAATCTCTTTAAAGGGGCATTTCAAAAATACTAAAATGTGTAGTGCGTTTCCTTTAAAAACCTTTAAAATCATTAAATTTGCAGACACCTTGTATAGTATGAATGAAGAGAATCACCATTTTACACTCGAAAGGCAATTCACAAAAAACGTAATGTTTTATTGTTTATTTCAGTATCTACAGCAGCTGCCTGAAGTTTAGCATTTTGTGCATAAAATCGGTAACATCTCCAAAACAGTTCATGTTAGACCCATACAAATTTATATTAAAACTATTGGTATTTCAATGCAAAGCTTTTAAGCTTCCTAAATATAGAGTAATAACTTTGGTTTGCCACACCTTTTGAGCCACCCTGTATAATCAGAAATATTTTAGTAATATGCAACACTTTCGTACCTTCAACTTTTATATAAGCTATTTTAATGTAAATCTCCTAGTTTTAGAGATATTTCCCACCCCGCATCGTTGACGGATCCTGTATTAAATGTCCAGTGGCAGGCGGTTGTATTGTATTTACTTAAATCCATTACTAGCGATAAGCCCCCGTGCGCGTTTGCCAAGTCTCTGAGGCGTAACAGTATGTTTCATAGATAGAGGCGAGTACTACTGGCGCACCTTGTTAGGTGTATATGTGTATTACATGGTCGCGCCATCTAGAATAACCTCTACCAACTGAAGTGTATAACTGAATATGTGTACTGTCAAACTCACCTCCACCAAAAAATCTGTTAAATCGATGCTTGTTGCACCATCTGTTGAATGGAACACTTATACATGGGGATACCTAGTCGCCTCCGATTTTTCGTACTGGCCTCCAAAAATGAGGCCAGTTCTTCGTTTCGACGTATGCTTTCGGAGGCGAGTTTGACGTTTTGCATATATATATATATATATATATAGACTCGGGAGCTAGTGGCGCGGGAGGTGATGGGGCTGCCATTCCTAGTTGTCGTAGGCAGGGAACGAGGCCTGTACGCAGTCCGATCCTTCCGGGGAGCGCTTCGGGGCACAGCTGGTAGCCGGCGCTGGTGGCGTTCTGGGTGGGGCGTCGAGCGGAGCTGGGAGGTTCTCCTAGGACGTCGGCGGCGCGAGTAGGCCTCTCGGGAACGGCAGCTGCAGCGGGGCGTTGTCGGAGCACGGGGTCGGGCTTCCGCTGGGGGAGTCCGGGGAAGGGTGGTCCGTCGCCAGCGGGGGCCGCGACGTGGGCTGCTGTCGGGACAGGTGGCCTACGCAGCTGACCTGGGGGTGCCCATGGCGAGCGGGCGATGGTTGGTTCGGAGCGGACTGGCTGTCGACTCGTCCTGGAACTGCGGGAGCTGTAGGCGGATCCAGGAAATTTCCTGGGACTGCTGGCGAATTCGGAGCTGGATGCTGGCTGGTTGCGGCTCGTCCGGGCTGCGTCCGGAAGCGAAAGTTGCCCAAACGCCAGAGTCCTGAAGAGGAGCCGGCTGGAGGTCCTGCAGAGGGCTGCTACTGGAGATGGCTTCTGGATGGTCTCGGCTGAGTTGTCCTGGAAAGCTGGATGGTCCTGAAGAGGCTTCTTGTTGGTTGGACTCTCCTGGGTTGAGTATGGAGGCTGGAGGCTGCTGGGTGCTGATGGATGGTCCTGAAGAGGCTTCTAGTTAGTTGGACTCTCTTGGGTTGAGTCGGCGGTGGAAGGCTGGATGCTGCTGAGTGGTTGATCCTTGGAAGGCTGGGTGGTTCCTGGTGGACTCTGCTGGGTTGAGTGATTTCCTGTTGCCCATGTCTGTCTATTTAAAGAATCCCGGTTCTTTGTCTTGAGCTTCCTGGATGCTCATTGGCCAGAGGAAAAGGGATGACTGTCTATTTTCGTCGTATTTATTAATTCCTCGGTTATTTCCGTGGCGCGACATATTAGCGCCTTGATTGGATGGCCGTTGAAATGCCGATTCTAATGATACCCCATTTGCTATGTTTTGTTGGCTTTCATTAAGATGAGGATTTGTTTCCCCGGGCTCTGCGTATGAAAGTACCTCAATATGTTCATTTTTATACCGGTCTAACCATGTGCGTTTGAAAGTTCTTGCTTCTATTGTTTGCGCGCTGAATTTATCTGTATTTTGATACTAAGTACTCCTGCATTAGATTTTTCCTACCGCTAATTAAAATTGTTTTAATTTTGTAATATTACTACATTAGCCTGATGTTTCTATTTGGTCTTTGTCCCCATTAGCCGTTAAAAAATGCGTCTTTGTTCGGCCCCGGGCCCGGGCAAAAATCGCCCGTATGCGGCAATTTCTACGACTGAGGAAAAACCTTGTAATATTTGGCTTGTTTCCGTGTCCACGAGTTGGGAGTATTTTTATTGGATGGCGGTTAATTTTTCCGATTGTTCGGTACCCTTCATGTGTATCTTCCTTGGGGCGTGCTTTTGATTAAAAACGTTTTTGTTAATTAAATCCGATTTCCAATTGCGGCTAGTTTGGGCCGCGCTGATGGGCTCCGCGTGTTGGTTCCTTGCCATGAAGTTTTATGGGGTTTATTTGCTGTACTTTTAAACTGGCCGTAATTTATTGTTTTATTTCTGCAGAGGTTTTTATTTGAAATTTGTGTAGGATCGTGGCGTTTCGGTAAACAGATGGTTTTGTTCTTTGTTCGTCGCCGTCTGTTTGGCGACGCAAATTTCCTTTGTTGATTTGATCTGTTCACCGATTCATATTACTCTTCAAGGTAGTATAATCCATTTTTAACCTGCAGTCTAAAAAATACTTTTTGTTTGTAAGTTTCGTTACTTATTAAGCTTAAGGCTGCTCCCGAATCGATCTCCATTTTTAAATGATTGACCGTTGATCACCACCTCCATTGAAAATGGATTATTTTGATTTGCATCATTACTGCTATAAAATAAATCTTTTTCCACTTCAACCCTAACATAATTATTACATGATGTTTTATTCCTACATATAGCCGATAAATGTCCTATTGCGTTGCATGCATTACACTTATGGTTAGCGTACCTGCAGCCCTTACTATTATGGTTACCTTTCCCACAATGTTTACACTTTGCTGCCAGTTGGTTTGCGTTGCTGTTTGCGGGCTTCTTTGAATGAGTCTGGTTCTCCTTTCCGCAGTGGCAATGGTGTGGTGCTGGCCTCCCATTGTGTTGATTCTGCTGCAGTGCCCCTTGGTGGCGTTGTTTCTGCCCAAATTGTTTCGAACGATTTCTGTTATTTATGCGCGCGCCTGTAGAAAGTTGGTAGATATCCGCACTTTTTTGAAACGTCACTTCCTTCTGCTGGGCCAATGCTACTAACACCATTAAACTTTTGCGCACAGACTCTTCACAGATGCGATCTATCACCTTCCCTTTCTTAATGCCGCATACAAATTTTTCCTTCAGGACTGACATCCGGATAACGATTTTGATGTTTGGGGCATCTCGGAGACGTGGTTAAGTAGTCATTCTGATGTTCAACAGTTAGCGATTGATGGTTATAATTTTTATCACTTACCAAGAGAAGGCGTGGGCGGCAGTGTTGCATTTTATTTAAAAACAAAGTATGCGTATGACATAATTTTTGAAGATATTGGAGTTCTCATGGAGCAGATCTGGTTCGTTTTAAAAACTAATAATTTTAAATTAACAATTGGCGTAATTTATAGAAACCAAAAAACAAATTTTCAGTCCTTTTTAAACAGTTTTGAAGACATTTTATCAAACACAACGCCTATGGCAGAAGAGTTCTGTTGCTTGGAGATTTTAACTTAAACGCTTTAGATACTCATTCTTCTCAATTTTCACATTTCACTTCAACTCTAGAGTCATTCAATTTACACCAAATAATAACAGAACCTACCAGAATCACCGAACATTCAATCTCTTTACTAGATTATATTATAACATTTAACGATACGGTTTTAGTCCAGTCTGGGGTTATGCATGTTCATGACATTGCAGATCATAGTCTTACATATTGTGGTTATCCAGTCGACTCTCCACCTGAAACACCCAGGTCTTTTTGTTTCAGATCCTATAAATTTTTCGATTTGGATCAGTTTAATTCTGATCTAATGTCTGTTCCTTGGTTTTATATTTTCGATATGCCTAATATAGATGATAAAGTTGCTTTTCTTGAGACAAATTTGATTAAGATCTTTGACATACACGCACCTTTCATCACTCACTCTTATAGTTCTTTAAATAAACCATGGATCACGGAAAATATTAAACTTCTTATACCATTGCGCGACAAGGCGCATGCTAAATTCAAACGCACTAGATCTCCCGCACATTGGAATTCATATAAACAATTACGAAACTACACAACCTTTGCAATAAGGAAGGAGAAAAAGGCTTTCATTTCATACCAACTTCAAAACAAAAATCCTAAGCAACTATGGTCATCGTTAAGGGCAATGAATGTTATAAATTCTAAAAAATCTTGTGTGGACTTACCACCTGAATTGGGTGATTGTAATGCCATAAACGCATTCTTTTCTTCAACACAAACTACTTCGGGTGCCGACGCTGAACTGTTAAATTATTATAATTCAAATTTAAAGCCATCTGTGTTTCATAAACTTACGTTCAGTAAAACTTCAGAAACTGAAATCCTCGAAATCATTCGTGGGCTCACATCTAAGTCTGCTGGTGTTGATGGCATTAGTTGTAAAATGATTTGTCTTTGTTGTCCATTTATTCTCCCATATCTTTGTCATATTTTTAATTATTGTATTGAGCATGGTGTATTCCCGTCACGTTGGAGAGAGGCGGTTATAACTCCAATCCCAAAAAATAGTAATCCCAGGGTACTAGCCGATTTGAGACCTATTAGCATTCTTACAGTATTTTCCAAAATTTTAGAAAAACTTTTGGCTATTCAACTTCGTGAACATCTTAATATTAACGAGATTCTTCCTGACACACAATCAGGCTTTCGAAGTGGATTTGGCTGCGCCTCGGCCCTTTTGGACGTGACCGATGATATTTTCAGAGCAACGAATGATGGCAACTTAACCGCTTTGGTTCTCTTGGATTATTCGAAGGCTTTCGACACTATTAACCATAATTTATTATTATCTATTTTGCATTTTATTGGTCTAAATGATACCGCCATACAACTCTTTTCGAATTATATTACTAATCGCTCACAAGTTGTGAAATGTAAGTCTACCTTTTCTTCTTCTATTAATGTTCAATCGGGAGTCTTGGGTCCAATTTTATATACCATTTATACTTCTAATTTATCTTCATGCATTCAATATTCTAAAGTGCACTTCTATGCCGACGATACCCAAATTTATTATTCATTTTCTGCTACAAATGTTATAGAAGCTGTGACAAAGTTAAATCTTGACTTAAATAATTTACTAAATTTTTCTTCAAAACATAGCCTTCGTTTAAATCCAAATAAGTCGTCGGTCATGGTCTTTGCGAGTCGGGGTGCTAGGGACGCTGTTCTGCCCGAGGTTAAAATCTTACTCGAAAACCAACTTTTGATGGTATCTGATGAGACTAGAAATCTTGGAGTTATTTTGGATACACGAATGAGTTTCAAATCACATATAACAAAGTTACTTCAAAAATCTTACTCAACTCTAAAACTACTTTACGGCAATAGACACATTTTAGATCAAAAACTCAAAATTTCATTATGCGACCCGTTAATATTATCTAACTTTAATTTTTGTGATGTGCTTTACCATCCATGTTTAGATAGTATGGACTCTGCGCGTATCCAACGATTGCAGAACTCTTGCCTGCGCTTTGTTTTTGGAATCAGAAGGAGAGAGAGAATCTCCCATACGCTTGCTTTGGCTCGTTGGCTGCGCATGTCGGATAGACGATATTTGCATTCTGTAAGCTTTTTTCACAGGATAATCACCACCAAAACTCCGCCATATCTTTATAATAGGATAACCTTTCGCACTGATGTCCATAACTTAAACCTACGTCTCCGGGGACAATTAACAATTCCTCGTCACAGACTACAATTTTTCAAGCATTCCTTCTCATATAACATTGCTAATCTGTATAATAATGTACCTGCTATTTTAAAGAGTTCACCTTCCTTGTTGTCGTTTAAACGGCGAGTTAAATCCTTTTTATCAGGCTAGTGAGATAATCTGCGTGTATGTACTGTTTCTGCATTTAATGTGTGTTTGTTGGCCATAGTCTAAGTGCGTGCTTCTTTTTTTTTCTCTTTTCTTCTGCAGGGTGTGCTGGACAGTTTGAGTGCACTTAATTTTTGTTTCATTGTTTTGAGAAATGTTTGCAGGACTGGTGGGAGAACAGCTGGTTGCCTTTTGTGACCAAGCTGAACCAGTTCTTTTTGCCTACTAACATGTGGTTTTGTTAAGGAATATGTTTTTTTTAAAATTATTTTTATTATTGCATTGTTCTTATATTTACTTACATACATGTACAATATTATGCTATGGTACATAGAGAGAGAAAATAATTTAAATATATCGAAAATTAAGTGCAAAGAATGGAATAGTATTTGTATAGTAATCATTGAAAAAGGCTAGGAAATATTATAATGCAAACAACTTAATGTTGCAGGATAACGAATCAAAGTCCTAATATAAAATGTCTAGAGTGTGGCATTCAATTGAAATAATCGTAGTCAAGAGATAGAAAAATATGTTTTAGGGGATTATTAAATAAACAAACTTGAAAACTGAAATGTAAAGTATTTTTCGACTAATAAACTTTAATATACTCTAGTCCTATTTATCTAAGAACTATTTTGGCATGATAAATGGACTATACATGAAATTTACGTGGTACTGAAGTGAAAATATAACTCGACAATGTAAATGAATTTTACATGGTATAACTACAGGAGTGCAAGTAAATACAAAGATAAAATGTAGCAAGAATGGAGGATCAAGATTATTAATTGGAACTATATAATAAAACATCAGTAAGAGTAACGATTTGGATATAATTGATTGGAATTTTGATACAAAGGATTGGCAATTGGACGTTCTTTTGGGAGTGTTGACGCTGCTTGGAGTTTCTGTGTGCTGCGCCGGAGGGTGTTTGGACTTGGTGGAGAACTGTCATCTTCCAGCTTAGGACGAGGTTGCTGTTTGGAGTTTTGTCACAACAGACTGGGTCCCATTGAACGGAGATCAACTTCCTGACGACTGAGGGAACAGACATGAAGATTTGGATTGTTAAACAACGAGATTATTTTGAGGCTACTCACAGCTGGACAGTTTGAGTCGACAACGTGATGGATGCAGCGAGTTTACAAGTGAGGTCATTAGTGTTTATTTACAGATAGAACTGAAGGAAACAGGCTGATTCAAGCTACTTGGAAGTTTGAGCGTTGCAGGTTAGTTAATAATAAATACATGATAATGTTATCTGTAACAAAGAACATTTAAAATTGGTTCATTAAGACAAAGAAAGTCATACTTACGAATTGATTTATGAATTTTATATAATTTGTAAAGGATCTTGATTAGTTATCTGCACAAGTAATTGCAAATGACATAAATGTCAAATTTATTGAAGTTTTAACATAATTCAAATTACAATTAGATTACTTGATATTTCAGAACCTACCCCTGAGTTGAGATACATGCTATTCCTTTTTATTAAGGTTAAAACCATTATTATTAAACGAACATAAGTCTATAATCATAGCATAAATTATGGACGCCGCATACGTGGGGCTGTTTGCTAATTGTTTATTGCTATAATAAGGGTACAAGCTACAAGTTTAAAATAAAAAAATACGCTGAGTAACATTTCATTTTATAAATATTGTTCCTTATAAATAAATAAAAGGATAGAACAAACAACAATAAAACTTGTTAAAGTTTTTGGATAAAAAGTAATTATCAAATAAATTGAAAAATTTACAATTTAATAAAAGGTGTTACATTAGAATTTTAATAATTTGTAAAAGGTTAAATAATAAATATGGCAGATAAAAGAGTCACACGGAAAAGTAAAATGACAGAAGAAGAACAGCAGGAGATGGAAGATATTACAATCCCTACCGAAGTAGAAGTGGAGGAAGCGGAAATGGAAATACAAGGAGACCAGGTAAGGTTTCAGCAAAAACAAACAGCAGAAGAAGACAGGTTGTTACGGTATTAAAAGGACTTTACGACACCCACCCAAGGTGAGCATCGCACCACGGAATCAGTCCTGAAAACCTGACACACTTGCCCTGAAATCGGTTCGAAATAGGCTAATAGGCCACGGCTGGAACGCTCAGGGAGTCGGGCGTGAGTCACACGATACGTTCTGGGCAAGCGCGTTGTGGCATAATATATACAGGGTATGTCGAAATTATGAGGGCGCCACCAAGCCTGTCTTAACCCGGCTAACCGGGCCTGGACGGTTGGACGGGAGCGAAGCATGCACAAATACTCCGCCGATAGGATTACTCAAGAGTTGCAAGGTCAAATAACAATTTCGGGATTGCCTTAAGCAAGGATTATAATTAGGTGTCAATCCGACCACGACTGCGCAGCTGTCTCACTCACCTGCACGCTCACAGCTTCCTCGTTCCGTCGTACAATAATCCGTACAATAAAGGGGCGTCTATCTGTAACAGAACATGCACAAGCCGAAACAAACAATAGTTCCCTTAACTAACCAATCATATATTTCACTTCGGGTTACAATGGGGTAGCAGAATGCGTCGCCCTGTATCTAACCTTAATCTATAATTAAGGGCACCAGCTGGCACGCGCGCTCTAAACTTAACGACAGATGTTGAACATTAGTGAACAGCAATAAGAGGTAGTAACGAGTAGGTACAAAGATACACGTTGCCTTATGCAAGGGCAGCGACGATTTACATTAGCCTTCACGGCATGAACAGTCTGCAAGTCTGAATGAATACACTAGCGCATTAATGAGTAGTAATGAGTAACACTCGCGTTCACAGCGGTAATCAGGTTAAAGGCACATACCTTAATGCGTAGGCGGCGAGGGAGCCTGGTACAGTTGAGTTGCGACGAGCTGCAATCGTAGGTGGCAGGTACCTTCGGTGTTACAACGGCGAAAGGGGGTGAATGCATAACCGCCTCAATGGCGACGGGAGACGCGTCAGGACGCGTACAACGGGACGACGAAAAGAATGGGGGCCTCACTCGTTCTGCTGAACCAAATCCTCGTAGGTCGAGATGAAGGGGGCACGACCCCTCACTAACAGTAGCAGGAACTGGGCTCCAAAAACACCCACGTTACGCCGAAGACCACTCGACAAATTCCGACTCACAACCACCACACAAGCGCTCTCTGCAATGGGCTCCGGACAACTCCCACTTAAGGCGAAACAGTCTATCACAAGATTGCTGAAGCAGCACTTGACGGGAAAAAGGGCTGACGCCCCCGCCAAGGGCGGAAGCGTCGCACGAACTCACACACACTATCCGACCTCTTACTTGTTTGACGGCTCTCGGCTGAATGCCACGAGGGAAGCGTTAGCAAAAGGTCACCTTGGCCGCGTCCCCCACGTGACTAAACCACAGCGAATCGCAAGGCGATGAAATGAAACCAACCAATGCGGGCCACGCTGGTATCACGCCGCCACAGCGTGCTAAATGAAACAAACCAATGCGGGCCACGCTGGTATCACGCCGCCACAGCGTGCTATTCGGAATTCGGAAAAACGCCATCAGAGGAGAGCTCCAACCGACGGAAAATACTGCTTTTGGGGCTAAATATGTGCGAAATCGTGATTCTGGAATTAGGCGATGGAGCCAAATAAAGAACTAAAAGGGCTTAGCATACGGGCACGCTGCTCTAAAGCCTAGGCGGCTATTTAAAATACCAAAGTGACCTAACTAACGGCGTGAAATGCAATTAAGCATCTGAAACAGCAAAATGACTTAACAAGGTTCAAACAGATAATGGAAACGATGATGCAAATGCAAATGCAATCACAACAGTCAATGGAAAATTTAAAGCAATCAATTGAGGAAAAAGCTGAAGAAACAAAGAGGCAATTACTACAGGATGCAGAAGAGAGGGAAAACAGGTCAAAGAAGGATGCAGAAGAGAGGGAAAACAGGTCAAAGAAGGATGCAGAAGAGAGGGAAAACAGGTCAAAGAAGGATGCAGAGGAAAGAGAAAGAAGATCACAACAGTTAGCTGAGGAAACAAAGAGGGATCTACAACAATCAATAAAAGACACTGCAGAAAGATTAACAGAGAAGTTGCAAGATCAAAAAGTCCAGACAGAAAAGATGGAAGAAGCAATGAAGGAATTGAAAGACGAATTTTATAAAGTTCAAATTGGAAATAAGGAAGAACTACAAGCACAAATCAATAACATTTGTTTAACATTAGAAAATTATAAAGTTGAAGTAAAGAATGAGGTGCGAGAGGAAAGACAAGAAGCCAACGAACAGCTAGAAAAAACCTTGAAACAAACCATTGGACAAGAGTTAGAACGCAATAAAGAAGAACTAGAAGGAAAACTAGAGGGGATGAAAGTAACATTGGAAGATACAATGAAAGTACAATTAGAGTATACGGATCAAAAAGTAGATGTCTTAGGAAGGAAGGTAGATGAAAATAGAGTACAAATACAAGGAGAGATTTTGAACAGCACAGTAAAATTCAAGGAAGTAGAAGATAAGTTACAAAGGATACAAGATAGTACAGAAAATTTAAATGGGAGTTCAAGAGGGAGTTACCTGGGATTTCAGACAGAAATGCTACCAATTTTTGAAGGGAGAATAGGTGAACAGCCTATGACATACTTGATTAAATTAGATGATATTATGAGGACAATACCATATGAAAATAAGAAGCTGCAAATTATAAATATGAGCCTGAAAAGTTATGCAGATGTATGGCATAGTATTATAAAATCAAGGTATGACAGTTACAAAGAGTTTAGAAAATTATTCATAGAACAATATTGGAGTAATGCACATCAGGCGCGAGTAAGAACACAGTTAACAACTGGAAGGTACATGGAAAGAGGTAGTACACGGGAAATATATGTCATTAATAAATTTAACAAAGCTCAACATCTTACTCCAAAATTATCCGAAGAAGAAATAGTTCAACATCTATCAAGACATTTAGAGGAGGAGATTACGAGAGCTGTTGCAGTACAAAATATAAAAACCATGAGGGACTTTTTAGAGATAGTTCTAAATTATGATATGGCAATTATAAACCATAGAAGTAATTACAGAAGAGAAGTTTCGAGTTTTCCAAATTCTAGTAAAAGAAAATTCGAGGAAATACAACAAAATCAACATAATTTAGGCCAAAATAATTTTAATAATTACAGACAAGGTGAGAGGAATTTTAATAATAATGGATACAACAGGAATTATGATAGATGGAGAAGTTACCAAAATAGAAACAATTACCAAAGGAATGTTAATGACAGATATTATAATGGCAATGAACGGAGAAGATATCAACAAATGATAGACGAAAAGAATAATCAGAAATCAAATCAAGATGATAACAAGAACAAATACCCTAACAGACAGTACATTAATACAGTGTATAGAACAGAATATGATAGAGGAAGACCGAGGGAAGAAGACCGGAAGCAAGAGGATGAGGTTTATGAAGATTCCTCAGAAGATAAAAAAAAAAACTTAAATTTTAATTAATTTAGTTAAGAACCATACGTTTATCAACACTAGTTTGGAGAATAATGTACAATTTTTATTAGAAGAGGAAGAAGAAGATAGCCAAATTTCAACATTACCATTTTTAAAAGTTATTTTAAATAATAATGAATATTTAGCATTAATTGATAGTGGAGCAATGGCCTCTTTAATAAAGGAAGAAATAATTTTAGAAAATATAGACGTTTTACATAATAAATTAATCAAGGTTAATAAAACAGATTTAGTATCTGCAACGAAAAGGAAAATTTCAACTACTAATCGAATATTGAGTATTAAAATAATAATTGATAAATGGGAAGGCATAGTTAGTTTATTTGTAGTAAAAGGCTTGAGTATTGATTTAATAATAGGGGTCGATATCATTCAACAATTGGGAATTCAGATAAATGGAGAGCAAAAATGCATTCATTTAAAAGGGGTAATTAAATCTTGGAACAGTACCAGAAGTGTCTGCCAAGAAAATAAGTGTAGCCAATCAAAGAGTATTGGAGACGCATTGATGTATGATAATGATAAAATAATTATTAATAATGTACTAAGAAATATGAATAATATTAATTATAAAGGGATTTTGTTGGATGATTTAAAGATAGGTGAAAAGAATTTGCAATTCAAGGGCCTAATATTAGAAATACTTACTAGAAACAAAGAGATTATCAATGATAGAGTAGGACAAGCTCAGAAATATTTACATAAGTTGCAGGTAGATGAGTCAAAAGGTTTTAACAGTAAAACGTATCCAATTCCTTTTAATTTGAGAGAACAAGTAAAGAAAGAAATACATAAAATGGTAAAAGATGGCGTAATAGAGTCTTCCAAAAGCAATTTTATTAATCCACTAGTAGTTGTAAAGAAAAACGATGGTTCGCTTCGTTTATGTTTAGATGCACGCAAAATAAATCAAATAACGAAACCACAATACGAATCTCCACAAACGATTGATGGTTTATTAAGCAGAATTTGGGATAAGAAAATACTTACAAAGTTAGATTTAAAGAATTCTTTTTGGCTTATTCCATTACATGAAGAGTCGAGGAAATATACAGGATTCAGTATTGATGGGGAGATTTTTCAATTTAAAGTAGTACCATTTGGACTTTCAACATCATGTGCTGCACTTGTTAGAGCAATGCAGAAAATTCTAAATTAGTTTGAGGATTTTTGTGTGCACTATATCGATGATATTTTATTGTTTTCTAAGAATGAACAACAACATTTAAAACATTTAGAGACTGTAATAGAAACACTGAATAAAAATGGATAATGCGACATATTTTAAAAATTCAAGGTTGATAAGTAATTTGGAAAGGAATGACATCAAAATATGTTTTTGTAGTATAAGACATCCTCAAAGTAACATTGCAGAAAGATACATTAAAGAGGTAATTAAATATTTAAGAATTTTAACTTATGAAAACCATAATAGATGGGTAAAATATTTGGAAGAAGTGGAAAATTTTATAAACAATGTCCCTAATACAACAACAGAAATCAGCCCAGTTACACTGTGTAAACAGATAGTACCAGCGAGACCATGGAGGAAAGAGCAGAGAAATGTTGAAATAATACAATTTTTGGAAAGAACTAGAAGACTGAAGATAATTAACGATAGGTATGAAGAGAAGCAAAATAGAAAAATTTCAAAACGGGTACGATTTAATGTAGGAGATTCAGTGGTTGTTAAAAAACTGAGAATAGGTGATCGAAAAAAAAAGTATGTGCAAAGCTGTTATGTGCATATGAGGGTCCATACAAAATACATAAAATATTCAACAATAACAATACGTACGAATTGATAAGCGAAACAGATGGACATATAAGAGGAAGGTTCCATGTAACCATGATTTACCCATATCGTGGCTAGATAAAAACTGTAGATGTTGAAAGAGTTGTTGTTTATTCTAAGTTTTATTAAAATGTTACTATGGAAAAATAATGGTAGTAGAATTGTTGTTGATTTGTTGCTACGAGTTTATTAAAAGTTTTATTTATTAATGTTTGTTCACAGAGAATGTGGAAAATTGAAAAGAGAATTTATAATAAGTTTGAATTATTCTAAAGTTTCTTTTCAATTTGAGGAATTATGCTATGGTACATAGAGAGAGAAAATAATTTAAATATATCGAAAATTAAGTGCAAAGAATGGAATAGTATTTGTATAGTAATCATTGAAAAAGGCTAGGAAATATTATAATGCAAACAACTTAATGTTGCAGGATAACGAATCCAAGTCCTAATATAGAATGTCTAGAGTGTGGCATTCAATTTAAATAATCGTAGTCAAGAGATAGAAAAATATGTTTTAGGGGATTATTAAATAAACAAACTTGAAAACTGAAATGTAAAGTATTTTTCGACTAATAAACTTTAATATACTCTAGTCCTATTTATCTAAGAACTATTTTGGCATGATAAATGGACTATACATGAAATTTACGTGGTACTGAAGTGAAAATATAACTCGACAATGTAAATGAATTTTACATGGTATAACTACAGGAGTGCAAGTAAATACAAAGATAAAATATAGCAAGAATGTAGGATCAAGATTATTAATTGGAACTATATAATAAAACATCAGTAAGAGTAACGATTTGGATATAATTGATTGGAATTTTGATACAAAGGATTGGCGATTGGACGTTCTTTTGGGAGTGTTGACGCTGCTTGGAGTTTCTGTGTGCTGCGCCGGAGGGTGTTTGGACTTGGTGGAGAACTGTCATCTTCCAGCTTAGGACGAGGTTGCTGTTTGGAGTTTTGTCACAACAGACTGGGTCCCATTGAACGGAGATCAACTTCCTGACGACTGAGGGAACATACATGAAGATTTGGATTGTTAAACAACGAGATTATTTTGAGGCTACTCACAGCTGGACAGTTTGAGTCGACAACGTGATGGATGCAGCGAGTTTACAAGTGAGGTGATTAGTGTTTATTTACAGATAGAACTGAAGGAAACAGGCTGATTCAAGCTACTTGGAAGTTTGAGCGTTGCAGGTTAGTTAATAATAAATACATGATAATGTTATTTGTAACAAAGAACATTTAAAATTGGTTCATTAAGACAAAGAAAGTCATACTTACGAATTGATTTATGAATTTTATATAATTTGTAAAGGATCTTGATTAGTTATCTGCACAAGTAATTGCAAATGACATAAATGTCAAATTTATTGAAGTTTTAACATAATTCAAATTACAATTAGATTACTTGATATTTCAGAACCTACCCCTGAGTTGAGATACATGCTATTCCTTTTTATTAAGGTTAAAACCATTATTATTAAACGAACATAAGTCTATAATCATAGTAATATATATATATATTTTTAGTTAAATAATTCAACAGTTGTTAGGCAATAAATGAATTTTTTATTTTTATTTTTTTTTTATCCGCTGGTCTCCAAAATTGCAATTTACTGAAGCTCCTCAAACTCTTGCATACCACTCACTAATGGATTCGCTTGCCTCATGTTGTGGAACTTGATCTGTTCCCACCATTCGGAAACTTGGGGACTGTATTGCTGTTTTAATAACGCACACAGCTCCTCGAATTTCATGTCCTTTGGCAGTTTGGGATAAGCCAGGTCCCGCAATAACATGTAGGCTTGCGTACCCACGGTGCTTACTCGAGTGGCTACCTTTCTTCTCCAGTTATTTTGTTTGCCACAAAATATTGTTCCAGCCGCTCTGACATATCATCCAGTCGCCGGATTCTTCCCTGAACTCCGATACTTGACCAATAATGCCGGCCGCCATGACTGTCGCTTCGTTGTGGTGCCTTAATGACCTTGCCTTGCTCGCATCACGATTCACCTTTTAAATCCGTTTTCCTTGTTGTCAATATTAGGTTTGTCGTTAAACACAAAACACTTATGTTTAAACGTACTTTATTTCTAACTAACACTCAATCCACATACATATATATTGCTATGGTATATAGAAGCCATGTATTACATTAAATACGGTTATTTATATACATGAATCTAAAATGAAAAGTTCAATACAGTAATTATACTGAAATGATAAAATGTGGAAAATTGTGTTAATGATTGCTTATTTAATTGAATAATAATTGAAACTCAAAAGATTCAAAGTACATTTTAAAAGAAAGTTATTACATAATGAGTACTAATTGATGATGGTAACAAGAATTAACAATAAATACAAAGTTGAATGTTGCATATGACAGAATAAAATTCTATTTGTAACAATTTATAAAGTGAGCACCATTCAAATTTATTTATAACATGTAGCAGGCAGGAATAATGGTAGTCTAGGATAGCAATAAAAATTGGATAATTATTAAAATAACAACTTTGAAAACAAGCTGTAAAAAATTGTGTTTTGGTAAAATAAACCAGAAATTTGCCCTTAATTTATTTCAATTAAAATACAATATAATAAAAGGGTTTACTAAGTATATGCAAAGTGATAAGCAATTGAATTAAGTGAAGAAAATAATATTATTTGAATAAAATGAAGATATGGTATTATGGAGCTAAATAAGAAGACATAGAAGCAAGAAGAATAGATTTGGATAATTTAATTGGAGTTACATTACAATTTATCGTTAGTAACATAAATTGGAGTATCATTGCTGTTTGGAGTTTAGAGGACTGCACCAGAGGAACGAGGGACCAGTTGGACAAGGGATCTACTTGCTTACAGCGTAGAGAGGAATTGTTGGAGGCAGCGGCAAGGTACCAAGAACTAGTGGACAGGAATTGGTTTACTTGCAGCAGAAGGAAGGACAGTTAGGAGTTTGCAGTATACTGGATGCTGATGACGTGCATGGAGATGCTAGGACCTGAGGAAGAACAGAGTTAAGTTACTATCTTGACAGGAAGTCTATTTACCAAGGAGGAATTGGACACAGGAAGGTTCCAGGACTGACAGCTGTGTAGGAGGTCAAGTAGGAGTGGATGTCTTGCAGCTTCTTGGAGGAGTAACGAGGTGGATGTAGCTTATTGGTGACCAGTGTGTGATTGAGCAGAGGTGTGCAGCAGTTTGGATGGAAGAGAGAGGTGTATCTGGGTGAGTTGAAGCAGGTCTGCTGGATAAGGAACTCAGGTGGGTGAAAGCAGGTATTTTCTGAAGTTATCTGAAATAAGAGACAGTTAATAAGGTTATTTACAATATAATTGAATTGACTTACATGTCGTGTCATTGGTTGAATCATGAGGGCTTTGTAAAGAAGTTTATTCTGTCATATTGATTTAAAATTGTCATTGAACGCTGTGTTTGCATAATAGTTGACAGCAAGTGACTTGCATAAAATAATTCAATACTAGTAAATAAAATAGCAACAAATAACTAACTAGATTTTGGCGAACCATACCCTGAGCAAAGAGTACTCATGCATTTTAAAATATAATTCAATTGATTTATAATAAAGTTAAGGTTTCGACATTTGAATTAAATACGCATACAATAATAATATCATATTTGAGCCTTGGTATAATTATTAATAGGTATTGGAATGTGAAGCAAAAGTAAATATAAAATCATACACACGTATCCAGTAGAATATTTATTGTTGCGTACTTGCACCGCTAGCGTTGACGTTCAGCCGCAGAATCCCCTTCTGTCAATGGGTGCGTTCTACAATTCAGCACCCACATCAATACATCACAATAATGTTCACTTAACAGAAGCTCAAAGGCCTTTTGCCTAAGAAAGAAAACTATGTTCTTGTGTATTGATTGAGTATGCCTTTGGATTACTAAAACAAAGGTTCAGACAATTCTATCATATAAAATTCTGAGGACACAGGAGAACATGCAAATTCATTCTTGTGTGCTGTGTATTACACATCGCAAATAAAGATCAGTAAATCTTTAGTATTGAAGAACAGGTGACTGATGACCAGCCATATGAAACTAATTTCTGCAGATGAAAAACCAGTTGTCATATAATATGAAATTTGCTATCCACTATTCACACAAAGCCATAAATTTGTTTGAATTAGTTTATGTATTTTATAATTGGTATTTAATAATATTTAAAATAGACAAATGATATATACATGCACATACAGTTTTACATTTTACTTTTTATTTTCTTGTAACAATCAGTTGTTCTAAAAAATTATTTTTCCTGTGGAGTTCTTCTGCCAATCATTCTTAATGTTGAAAATTTCTTCCATTAGCTTCTTTGTTTTTTCATCACCTTGTCATTCAATGGATTTACGTAACTTAATTAATTCTTGTACAGTACCTGAGCGAGCTGGTTTAAGTACTGGTATGCTACTAGTTGACCGCAGTGCAGGTGACTTCCTTCCTCCAATTCCGGATGATGTAAAACATCTATACAGTTTAGCAAAGTATTAAGAAAAGTTACCTAATTGGCTAAAATGCAAAACCTGGGACCAATTCCCTTCCTTTTACTTGCTTCTAAGAATTTTATTTGTGGTTGCTAGAGAAACGTGGTTAATAAGAATTGATATTAACAATAGAAAGAAAATTGGCCCCAGATTCTGCAGTTTTGCCATATAGTTGTCCATGTTAACGTTCGGACACTTCATTCCATGTAGGAACACGGCCTGAGACAAGGCCATGGCGTGATGTGGTTAGCATCACGCTTTAGACGACTGGTAGTACCTATATATCCCAAAACTTGCACTACATCGGTTTCAGGAATTTCCACAGTCAGTTTGTTTCTTATTTTGTAATGCTTTTTTGAACCACCTTTCGAAACTTTTCCATTTCTGCATTGTTGAGCTGTATATGAGTATCCATACTCTGCAGTTTTCGTAACTATTACTACCCACATCTGCCTTATAACTTTTCTTTCTTCAATACGCTGCTTTTTCACCTGGTGTAATTCAATCAACTGCTTCATATCGGACCCTGCTGCTACCTCGCAATTGCCTGCATTATCTGGTAAATTAACTTTTTCCATATCTGCAGCTTCTTCTTCTTGGAAAACTACAATATTCGTAGCGTGGTTAATCAATGTGGCATTATCATTGTCGTCTGGTATTCTAATAAGCAAAAAATAATTTCCCATGATTTTCACCAACTGTCCATCTGCTTCTACCGCCCCAACCGGCAGTGGATATTGTAAATCAACTTGCACTTTTCTTATTTCTCCTCAGCAAGTGGAGTAATTGAACGGTATAGAGAAACGTACTCTATGCAAACGAACAGAACATGAGCTTGAAGGCAAATTAATGCATTTATTTACTCTAATCAGCTTGTAGTAGAAACGAAGAAACCTATTATTAGCTTCTGTGTCATCATATGTTTAACAAATATTCGGTTCATTCTAAGTGTGTTAACTCAAATAGAACATGATTAAGGTCTTTCTCTAGTATGTGTCTTCATGTGCCTGACTAAATTACCTTTCTCTGCTGTTTTAAACTCGCAAAAAGAACAAGAATAAGGTTTTTCGCCTGAATGTGTCCTCATATGCATAACTAACTTCTGTTTTGATACTGCTTTATATTCGCAAATGGAACATGTATGAGGTTTCTCTCCTGTATGCGTCCTCATGTGCATCACTAAATTACTTTTCTTTGCTGATTTATATTCGCAAATAGAACATGAATAAGGTTTTTCACCTGTATGTATCTTCATATGATTAATAAAGTTAGTTTTCCATGCTGTCTTATATTCGCAAATAAAACATCTATGGGATTTCTCTCCTGTATGCGTCTTCATGTGCATCATTAAACTAATTTTCTTTGCTGTTTTATATTTGCAAATGGAACAGGAATACGGTTTTTCCCCCGTATGTGTTCTTATATGAATAACTAAGGTACATTTCCTTGCCGCTTTATACTCACAAATAAAACATGAATAAGGTTTTTCGCCAGTATGTGTCTTCAAATGATTCACCAAGAATCCTTTCCGTGCTGTTTTATAATCGCAAATGGAACAGGAATAAGGTTTTTCGCCTGTGTGTGTCTTCAAATGGTCCACCAAGATTTCTTTCCGAACTGCTTTATATTCGCAAATGAAACAGGAATAAGGTTTTTCTCCCGTATGTGTTCTCATATGAATAACTAACTTATTTTTCCTTGCCGCTTTATACTCACAAATAGAACAAGAATAAGGTTTCTCGCCTGTATGTGTCCTCAAATGGTTCACTAATTGTTCATTCTGTGCTGCTTTATATTCGCAAATGGAACATGAATAAAGTTTTTCGGCTGTATGTGTCCTCATATGTCTTACTAACTTACTTTGTTGTGCAGTTTTGTATTCACAAATGGAACACAAGTGAAATTGTTTTGCATGAGTCATCATATGTTTTGAGAAATTACTCTGATCTTCTGTTGCGCATCCACAGACTTTGCAAACGAACCGTTCATCTAAAATGCTTCCACTTGCTGCACACATAGCAACCAATTCATTTTTTATATCCAGTTCCTCCTGTTTAATATTCAATTCGTGAAAAGTTGTGTAGTTACTAGTGTCTTCAACTGTCTCTTGTACATGTAAGTTTGTGACTACTTTACTTTCTTCAATTTTAAACTGTGATTCGTACATGCCGTTGGCCATTGTACTACACAAATTATTATCATTAAATTCCTGTTTCACGTTCATTTTGATAACAGAAATGAATAGTCCAAATTTATCAAATGCAATATCTGAAAACAAAACGCAAAACGAAATTCAGTTAGGTTATGTTAGTTATGTTTATTTACAAACTTCCTATAACTCAGTTCTAATATTTTTACTTACATTGAATATTTTGAAGAAGCAACTAAGACTGCGGATCGGCAAGCAGTAAAACTAATCAGACTAGACGTTAATACTTTTAATAGCAGCAAACCATTCCGCTGCGAGTTTCAGCAAAATGGTGTACGCAGGGTTGCCAGACGTTGCAACAGTTTTTCCCCACACAACGCTAACTGAAATTCACCACTTTTCTTGGCAGCTGCAAGTGCAGGTGAAGACGAGGATACCATTGAAACCAAAGTTTGTTTAAGTAGGAAATTTTTCATCTAATTCACATGTTTCTTGCTTTTCATGTGTTTTAACAATTCTGCTTTTCCACACATAATTCTGAGCACAAAATTTACAAAAAAAGTGTGTGACCCCCTTTTTGCTTGGATGTAACCACAACTTAAATTTATCTTGTTGTTCCCACGCACACTGATATTTATGAATAAATTTTCTTTTTTCATTTTTCTCTTTTTGTGTTTTATTATGTTCATATCTTCATATTTAGATCCTGAATCACTCCTTTTAACATAGAATTTAAGAGTATCTACACAGAGTACAGAAATTCACTCACATCATAAAAACGCAAAGCGACCGGTTACGATCTTTAGAAGTGCGTAGAGTAAGCAGTACTGTAAGTAGCCTATTTACTTTGAATAATGAGGATATGCTAAATGCAAATACGACAACTAGTGTTATATAAACTACAATTTGGTAGGGTATTCCCTGAATTGATGCATATCGGCAGTAAATAATCTCTCACCATTAACATTTAATTATTCAAACCGTGCCCAAAGAATAAACAAACTTTGAATTGCTTCCCGTATCAACACCCTGACATATTATATTTCAGCAACTATTTTGAAAAAAAATGCTGCGATCGCATATTTGCAACATTGACCTTACTGTGTCGGAATACGAAAATTAGAAAATGCTGGTATTATCAATATTCACCACTTTTCCCTATATTCTACTGTAAAATCACCACTTCACCACTGAGTCAACATTTTAAGCTATTTTCACCACAATTGGTGAAATTTCACCACTAATGGCAACCCTGGGTGTACGTGGAACAGTTTGAACAACCGTTCCTAGAGGTAGTAATGTAGGTGGCAGTTAAAAATTGTATAACAATATTTTTGTACAAAGGTATGAATTTAAGTTTGTTGCAGTTTAAGATTTGTGTGTACTTAGTACAAACATTCCTGTGTAATATAAACAATGTGTGTAGACCGTAACAAGAGGATCGATTTGTATCTCCTTCAAATATTACTTACTGGCTCTAGTAGCGGAACCGTTTGCTGCTAGAAACGCGACGTCTAATGAGGGCTTGGGCAAACATAAAATCTATAATTTTTGTATACCGTGTGTCCCAAAAATCTGGAATAAATTCAGTATTTCCTAACATGTACGTTTCCGGCTAAAATCCTCGAACACGTCGATTTTATTTTTATTAATTTTAAATAAGAATGCAGTCGGTGGCGCTCTAAACTCAAACGCAGTTTTACACTAGGGAAATATAAATGCAATACCCTTTATCGCAGGACCGCGCCAGCATCAATGGCCGCCTGTGTGCAGAGCCAAATTTGCCGCCCCAAAATTTACGTTTTTGTTGTAAAATATAAATTTTATGTATTACATACCTAGTTTAACTGTAACAAATCAAATTAATTTAAGTGAAAAACAGAAATTTTAAAAAAGTTTTATTAACAATAAAATTTACAAAAAAAATAGTGGCATAAAATTAATAAAAAAACAACAAAATTTTAGAAAATTATAAAAAAGCAACTTTCCTAGCTTTTTTCTCCGCAAATTCTTTAATTACTAATTCTAAATCGATGGAATCCATCGTGTCGCTTTCTATTGCTATTATAGACAGATTATTTAATCTGTTTTGTGACACTGTGGATCGCATATAATTTTTAATAATTTTTAGTTTGGAGAAAGATCTCTCACCAGACGCAACTGAAACTGGTAACGTGAGTAATATTCTTGTTAGAGTAAATAAACTTCACTTGACTCTTGTCTAACTATGTCATGTGTCGCCATCTACTAAAGTTACCAATATATGTTTAGGTTGGCTATCTGTGTGTAACCGTTCGATTCTAGATCCTTAGCAGTTCCTTGTACGACTCTTAAATGTTCACGTCGGTCTTACAATAAATATTGTATTTGTTAACTAGTCGTTCGAGTTTTATTACCGAAACCCATTTACCATCTCAGGTTATGGGCTCGGCTACGTGTTGAAGTTGCATTCGGGTTCGATTATCGGTAATAACGTGTCAAATCGGCACTCAGATACGGGAACTGTGAAGACAAAGGAAAAATGGCCGATTCAGTGCAATACGCGGACGATAGCCATCGCGCCGCGGCAAGCATTCGAAAGCTAGCAAGTGATGATCAGTGGGAAACGTGGAAATGGCAAATTGAACTATGCTTAAAAGAACAGTGTCTTTATTCGATCGTTGATGGCACGCGAGTTTGTCCGGCTGAGCCACAGGCCGACGCGGAACCGTCGGATGCGTACCGACGCTGGCAACGGGACAATGCGCGTGCAGCTCGGATAATCGGTACGACGCTTGACGAAGAAGCCGCCGTTCACGTTCGCAAGAAAACTAACGCAAAGGACATTTGGGATACGTTGGTGTCAGTGTATGAACAGTCATCTTTGCAGAGATTATACACGTTATTCGACAATTTCTTTGAGATGACGAAAGATGACGCGACTTCAGTTACAAAGCACACGTCTCGGTTAGCAAATGTGTTCGATGACATTCTCGATGAATTACAAAAGGATAATCCGAATGCCGAACTTCCGTTATCGTTGCTTCACCATCGTATTTTCAAAACGCTCGGTCCGGAATACCAATATTATCGTTCGACTTGGTATCGCGTTCCGCTAGTGGAGCAAACGACGAAGCTCCTTATCGAAAATTTGCGTTCGATTGAGAACTCGGTTGTGTCACATGGGATATCGCAGATGTCTGGCGCCTTCTACGCAAAATCGAAATTCGACCCACAGAAGAAGCAAAACAAATCGTCACAAGATTCGTCCTCGACAGACCAGAAGAAAGAAAAACGTAAGTGTTTATACTGCAAGAAATTCGGGCACATCATCGCGAATTGTCCGAAACGCCGGGTCGCAGAGCAGAAAGCTGCCGCAACCGGCAACTCAAGCAACAGCAGTTCCGAAGCCAATTCGAAAAAGAACAGCAAACCAGGTACATTCCTCGCTACTGGCCTGGCAGTCAACGCAGACTCCGTCACCGCTGATTCTTGGATTTCGGACTCCGGTACGACGCATCATATGTCGGCGAACAAACAACACTTTGCAACGTTCGAAAAGTTCCCGATTCCGCAACGCGTCCAAACAGCTGGCAATGAGTATATTCTTGCTTATGGATCTGGTAGGATTGACGTCGAGATGCGCATAGGTGATAGGTGGTCACCTGGGTCTATGAATGACGTCTGGTACGTACCTGAGGCTCGCCATCAACTTTTCTCCATTCGACAGGCTGTCAAACATGGAAATGACATTGTGTTCGAGTCCGATGGTGTGAAAATTCGATGTGATGGTGAACTCGTCGCGACCGGTAGACTTCTCGGTCCCGTGTACGTTATGAATATGCGCGTTTGTGTTCCGGACTCACCCGTAGAGACTAACCTAGCCTCAACCCAAGAAGTACTACAAGGATGGCACGAACGATTAGGCCATCAAGATAAACGTCATGTACGCGATGTGTTATCCCGTGTGGGTATATCGGTCAAGTGTTCGGACGCCGCGTCGTTTTGTGATGGTTGCGTCCGCGGTAAATCACATCGCAAACCGTTCCATCCGTGTCGAGATCGTCCGCAGAGCGTCGGTGAGCTGATTAATGCCGACGTAAACGGTCCGATGTCGGTCAATTCGTTCAACGGTTTTCGGTTCTACGTGGCATTTAAAGATGACTTTTCTCGTTACGTTCGCATATTTTTCATGAAAGAAAAATCGGAAGTGGCTACGCACTTGGAAACGTTTTTGAATGAGTGCGATACCGCAGGACATAAAGTGAAAACTTTTCGTTCGGACTGCGGTACTGAATTCACCTGTGCTGCCGTGATGACATCGCTACAAAAGCGCGGCATCGAGTTTCGATCATCGTGTCCATATACGCCTGAACAAAACGGCGTCGCGGAACAATCAAACCGACACGTTGCTGAATTGGCACGTTCGATGCTTTCGGTCAGTGAGCTGTCAAAATCATTTTGGGCTCATGCGTGTGATACGGCAGTATTTCTGATCAACCGCACAGGCAAGTCAAGTGTTCCGGGTAAAGCGCCGTTCGAATTGTGGACTGGCAAAACATTTGACAGTTTTGATTACCTGCGGATTTTTGGATCAGAGTGTTACGTAAACATTCCAAAACAGTTTCGTTCCAAGTTCGATGACAAGGCAGTCCTAGGTCACTTCGTAGGTTATGTGAACGACAAAGACGGATACAAGGTATGGGTTCCGTCCAAGCAACGAATTATGAAGTCGCGCGATGTTGACTTCCGTCCAGAGAAACTATGCACGACACAAGACACGGTCTACCTTGAATTCCAAAACCAGGGTGGAGAGGATAATGAAGGCGGGGAAGCTCACAACAGCGCTGAAGATATCGAGGCTGAGGAGGAATCTGATGGCCCCCAGGAGACCAGCGCTTTGGACTCTTATGACACCGACGACGATTCATCCGGAGAAGATGAAATCCAGGTCCATGTTCGCCGTTCCGGTCGCGCAGTTCGTCCACCTGGAAGATTTAATGACTACGAAGTGGGTTATCAAGCTCATCGCTCCCAGGCGAACAGTGCTCTGTCATGTTTGACAGAAGCTGTTCTCGAAAAACTGGAACCAACCAACTTCAGTGACGCCATGAAGAGTCGCTGTTCGGAAAAGTGGTTGAACGCGATGAAAGAAGAAATAAACGCTTTCGACGAAAATGACACGTGGGACCTGGTACCGTTGCCTCCGGGTAAGCGCGCTATCGATAATCGTTGGGTACTTCGTGTGAAATACAAATCCGACGGTTTGATCGATCGATATCGTGCTCGGCAACGCACGGGACTTGATTACGACGAAACTTTTAGTCCGGTTGCTCGTTATGACGCGATTCGAGCCCTCATCGCGACTGCAGCTGAAGAAAAACTCGTCCTTGGCCAATTCGATGTGAGAACTGCGTTCTTATACGGTGACATCGATGCCGAGATCTATATGACTCAACCACAAGGGTTCGACGATGGGTCCGGTCGTGTCTGTCGTCTGAAGAAATCGTTGTATGGCCTCAAGCAGTCACTCCGTTGCTGGAACAACAAGTTTCATTCGTTCATGGAGAAAAATGGATTCACACGGTCAACGGGAGATTCCTGTATCTACATTCGACAAAACGGAGCAGAGAAATTGCTTGTCGCAATCTATGTCGATGATGGTCTTATCGCAGGGTCGACGCAAGGCACAATCGACTCGTTCTTAGGATTGCTGACTTCAGAGTTTAAAATCACGATAGGTTCTCTCGACTCGTTCCTGGGAATGCAAATCGAGCAACGTGAATCTGGATTCTTTGTGTCACAGCGAGCATACGTTGGTAGGATTCTGCAACGTTTCGGCATGGCTGATTGCAATTCGTTAAAGACACCTGCTGACACTCAACAAGTGGACAAATTGTCTGATGGTGCTCTTGACAGTTCCATCCCGTATCGTTCAGCAGTGGGCTCTTTATTGTATTTGGCCTGCGCTTCTCGTCCAGACTTGGCATATTCTGTCTCAAAGGTTGCTCGATCCATGGCCGAACCGACTGCATCCGATTGGGTCTCCGTTAAACGCATCTTCAGGTACCTGCGCGGTACCTCTGATTTGGGTCTCCTCTACACTTCGACAGGTGATGGACTACATGCGTATTCTGACGCAGATTTTGCAGGAGATGCTAAAACACGGCGATCAACAAATGGTTTTGTCTCGCTAATCAATGGTACAGCTGTATCATGGACTTCGCAGTTGCAGAAATCGGTTTCTCTCTCGACCACTGAGGCCGAATTCGTTGCTGCAAGCGAAGGTGCAAAAGAACTAGTATGGCTTAAGAGATTGTTGTCTGAAATTAGTAGACTCAAAGGTATACCTGTTCTATTCGTCGATAATGCAAGTGCAATCAAACTTGTAAAGAACCACGAATTCCACAAAAGATCTAAACACATCGAAGTTCGTTATTACTTTGTTCGGGAACTCTATCAAAAGAGTGATATCAATGTTGAATTTGTGCGTTCTGAAGATCAGTTAGGAGATATGTTTACAAAACCTTTAAGTCCAATCAAGTTTAAAAATATGTGTTCTAAAATTGGACTTTGCATTTGATCTATGAATTTTGCTCGTTTGCGGTTATCATTTCTATTATAGTTAAAGTTTACGGGGAAGTGTTAGAGTAAATAAACTTCACTTGACTCTTGTCTAACTATGTCATGTGTCGCCATCTACTAAAGTTACCAATATATGTTTAGGTTGGCTATCTGTGTGTAACCGTTCGATTCTAGATCCTTAGCAGTTCCTTGTACGACTCTTAAATGTTCACGTCGGTCTTACAATAAATATTGTATTTGTTAATTAGTCGTTCGAGTTTTATTACCGAAACCCATTTACCATCTCAATTCTAAGAGCTATTGACATATTTGGAAATGATGCTATGAGCTGATTTTCAAAAATATATTCAAGAATGGACTGGGGCTCTAACTGATGCTTTTCAGCTGAAGTAGGTTTAAGATGTAATTTTAAAGATGTTATCTCTTCAAATAATTCTATTCCATCTACATCTGATTCATTTCTAGAATCATCAGTTAGATGAAGATGTAAATCTTTACAACATTGTAATAGCTCGTTTCCCGTTAAATCAAACATATTATAGAGAAATCCAAACATAGTATCATATCTTGTTATTCCCTCAAATCTGTCTCTTAAAGACGATAAAGTTTGATCTAATATATTAAAATAAACGTTAACTTTATAATAATTTTTTGGATCAATAATTGGTTCATCACTGTGTTCATAATCAAATTGTCTGGGTTTTTTCGTGGTCTAACAGACTGAACAGCAGGGAAATTAAGTTCAATACCGAGTTCACCCGCAAGTGTATTAGCGTCAGTAAGAACATTATTGAATTCTTCATGTGATCGAAGAGCTAAGAAAAAATCTAACAAATTTTTAAAATGCTCTAAGCAAGTTTTTATATTTATAGTAGGATTTTGCATCATCGTGCTCAAAACATTAATTTTGATTAAAATATTGTACCAAATAATTGTTGAGCACAAAAATTTATAACTCTGAATTTTTAATGCCAAAGATTTGGCGTGATGTGAAGCACTGTGGTCTTGTACGGATAAACGATCTTCAATTACTTTTAAAAAATTACCGTTATTGCTTTCAAATAATTTATTAGATTGCCCGCGTAAAGCAAGACACTGTCGTGACAAATATTGTATTATTAAAATTATTCTTTCAATCACAGCATGCCAGTACTTTGCTTCTGCATTCAACAAACGTAGTTGCGTCTGGTTTACAGTTTGTCCTTTTGATAACAATTTTATAAGTTCTAACTGATTTTTAACATTTGCATTGTGAGTATCACTTTTTTCGTGCCTTGAAATCAATAGTGACAAATGCTGCCAGTCAGAAACACCTTCCTTTTGCGAAAAATTGTTTTGAATTTTGCCAAATATTGTACAACAAAAGCAATAAACTGCATTATTTTTTATTGAATAAACTAACCACGGTCTATTAATATCTTCTCCATTTGGAAGAGAACGGTAGAAATATTTTTTCGAAAACCTTCGACCATTTTCATTACAATGCGTACATAGGCCAGTGAAGTGTGCGCACGTATTTCTCCGACACGTTAAACAATAGGAAATTATGTAATTTACACCGTTTGAAAAACCTTGAAATTGCAAATGGATTTTAGTGTTAGGCTAGTGTAATCTTCGAGTGCAAGAAAAACTTAAATCAGTGAAGCCGTTTAGATATTACAGTGTGTTGTAGTTATTGAGTTGCAGTCGTATTTGCAGGGGCTTTGAATCGTTCAGCCGCAATGTCGAGTTTTTGCAGTTCCTGTGGTATCAAACTGTTGCCTCGTACAAAAACAAATATCACCTGCAGTTCTTGCGGGGTAGATCAGCATGTTGCTTGTTTAAATATTAATCAAACAGAAGCGGAAGAAATTCGTCTGGGAAAGAAAACATGGGACTGTCCGGGCTGTACTAAGATCAAGAATGCAAAAACGCAGGAAGAAACTAAATTAGATGAGATTTTGGCTGAAATAAAAACATTGAGATTGGAGCAGACAAGCATGGCCCACTCTATAAGCGTGTGTCACGATGAAATCCGCGAATTAAGAAATCTTCTATCTGAAAAAGATAACGCTATTAAGCAAAATGAAGAGAAGATAGCAGTGATTGATTCCGAAAATAAAATATTAAAAAAAGAGAATGAAGAGTTGAAATGCAGACTAAATGACAGTGAACAATATTCCCGCATTAACTGTGTGGAAATACATGGTGTACCAGAACCCCACGAAGAGAATATTTATTTAACCCTACAACACGTCGGTAATGCACTAAACTTTAACTTTGATAAAATGAAAATTGATGCTTGTCATCGATTAAAACCCGATATAAAGAGACCTGAAGTACCTAGGCCTATAATAGTTAAATTTTTGCGAAGAACTGATAAAGAAGAGTTAATTAAGTGCAGAAGGGTTAGAAATAATATAACGACTAGTAGTCTGGATCACTCTTTAGCCTCTATTGTAAAGCAACATTCGCCGATATATATATAAACGAATCATTGAGTCCGTTTAACAAACAATTGTTTTATAAAGCCAGGCAAGTAAAAGCTGAAAGGAAGGTGAAACATCTCTGGACCAGGAACGGAAATATATTTATGCGAGTAACTGATGACAGCCGCGTTTATCGTATACGTTCAGTAAATGATTTTGCAGATGTCCACTAATAATGAAATTAAGATTTACTACCAAAATGCACGTGGACTTAAAACCAAATTAAACATACTATTTAACAACGCGCTTGCTGAGGACTATGATGTGATAGTTATAACGGAGACCTGGTTAAATGATAGTGTTTTCGACAGTGAAATATTTGATGATCGATATACCATATATCGTCGAGACAGAGACCTGGGAATCACAAATAAATCTGATGGAGGGGGAGTGCTAATTGCGTTAAAAGTCAAGTTTATGTCTCGCCGCCTACTAGATTTGGAGTCCGACAACTTAGAAGATTTATGGGTGAAAGTGCATTTTAATAAACAGATTGTTTACTTGTGCGCGGTCTATATTTCACCATCATCTCCTGCAGCAACATATAAAATATTTTATGATATCCTAGAGGCAAACTTACAACTTGCTTCTTCCAACTTGCTTATCTTTGGCGATTTTAACATTCCCAAGTACGATCCTGCTTTCAACACAGTTAATGGTTCGATAGAAAACGAATTTATGAATTTTTTAAATATTAATAATATTTCTCAACATAATTTTGTATTAAATAAAAATAATAAAGCTTTAGACCTTGTTTTGTCAAATATGAATATAAAAGTTTCAAAATCTCTGGTGAAAGTAGATTTGTACCATCCGCCTTTAGAAATAACATTTGAAATGGATATATTTGTTAGGACTGATGTTTATTTTGGCGGACCACAGTATATGTACCAGAAAGCTGATTTCGATAAACTCTATCGAGAGCTGAGGGATACTGACTGGAATTCGATTAACCATTGCAACGATGTTGATACTATGGTAAGTGAATTTTATAAGTTATTTTATAAAACATTGGACGCTTCTGTACCAAAGAGCAGGCCTAAAAACAGATTATATCCAACTTGGTTCACTTCGGAATTAATAAAAAAAATTAAATTTAAATCAAGACTGCTTAAAAAACTGAAATTTCAGAACACACCACTAAATCTTCAGCGATATAACCTTTTACGGACTGAAATAAAATGTAATATTGCCGAATGCTTTAAGAATTACCTTAATAATTTAGAGACTAATATGCAACAGAACCCGGCTTGTTTTTGGTCGTTCTTAAAAAATAAAAAAAGGGTAAAATCTGCTCTTCCATCCATGACATTTGAAGGAAAAACTCTAAATACAAATGAAGAAATTACAGAAGCATTTGCAAAAAAATTTAAATCAGTTTATAGTTTTAAAGGAAGTAATATGAGCAGTAATGTACAAAATTTTAGTGAACCTAACAACACGATTGATATTTTAAATATGATGCAAATAACAAACGACGAAATAATTTTGGCAATTACAAAACTAAAACCCAAAAAATCTGTTGGACATGATTTGATACCAATTTATATATTTAAAGGTTGTGCCAATATATTAAACTACCTACCCCCTTATTATAATTTTCAATAAAATAATTGCTACTTCTACATATCCTGCTGCATGGAAGATAGCAAAAATTTGCCCAAATTATAAGAGCGGCCAAAGATCCAATGTAACAAATTACAGACCAATTTCTACAGGGTGTTTCAAAACAAATGCGAAAAACTTAAGGGGCTAATTCCTTGTTCAAAATAAAGGATAGTTTATTATATAAACATTGGGTCAAAAGTCAACCATTAGGGAGATATCGCACTGCACTCTTATTACTGAATAATTAAATGATCCGATAATAAATTTTTGATTAAATTAGTCGTATTTTGTATTCAAACTAAGTGAGCAATGTCAAATAAAACAACAATAAGAAACGTCTTAAAAAGTGATAACAGCCAACTAGATCATTTTTCTAAAATAAATTTCTTTTTCTCGACATGCAATGCTTTACGTTTTATTTTTTTATTTGGAAACGGCAAGTTTTATGAAAAATTTTCAAGAGACAAAAACGTTTCTAAATAAACCAGGCTATCAATTAATATTTTTCCATGTCATTTTGTAAGTTTTTCTTACATTTAGTTAAGAAGAATGATAGCGGTAGTCTAATTCAATCCCCTCTACTCTTTTAAAAAAGTTGAGAAATATGCAAAAAGTGTGTTTTTATAATAGTAATAATTCCATAAAATTTTATTGTTCTACCTCTATTCGTTTTTAAGATAACAAATAAAAACGTTATTTTTCCGCCATATTTGCAGTGCGATATCTCCCTAATGGTTGACTTTTGACCCAATGTTTATATAATAAACTATCCTTTATTTTGAACAAGGAATCAGCCCCTTAAGTTTTTCGCATTTCTTTTGAAACACCCTGTATACTACCAGCGGTGTCAAAAATTTTTGAATCTATACTTCACTCTCGAATATTTAATCATGTTAAAACACTTATTTGCGATAATCAACATGGTTTTTTGCCTAAGCGTTCTACAGTAACAAATCTATTGCACTTTACACAAGATGTGTCTGAAGCCATAGATGAAAATTTACAGACAGATGTAATATATACGGATTTCGCAAAAGCATTTGACAGAGTGTCTCATAATGTGCTTTTGTCGAAATTGAGAATGTATGGATTTTCAGATAGTCTTGTAAATCTAATCGAATCTTATCTTGTTGACAGAATTCAATATGTAGTATATAATAGTTGTCAGTCACATAGATATTTTGTTAATTCCGGAGTTCCCCAGGGTGCCAATTTGGGTCATCTACTCTTTTTGTTGCTAATAAACGATTTACCCAATGTTTTGCAATATTCTAAATCATTACTTTTTGCGGATGATTTAAAAATATGGAAAAACATACAATCAGTCCAAGACTGCATTGAATTACAAAAAGATATTGACAATTTATATTTTTGGAGTAAAAAGAATCAACTTTATTTTAATATTGCTAAATGTTCTTATGTAACTTTCTCTAAGAAACATACAAATTACCAATTTAATTATACTATGAATCAGGAACCACTTAAAAAAAATGAAACAATACGGGACTTGGGCGTTACGTATGATTCAAAGTTGTCTTTTAATTTTCATATAGAAAATTTAGTTAACACAGCATACAAAGCCCTTGGCTTTTTAATAAGACAATCACAAATGTTTTCCAGTCGGAATACCCTCACAACTTTATACAATTATTTTGTAAAAAGTAAACTGGAATATGCCTCGCTTATATGGAGTCCCATGTATGCTCACGGTATAAATGCAATAGAAAGAGTGCAGAAACGATTCCTTAAATACTTGTATTTCAAAGAAACAGGATACTACCCCTTATATTCGCATTACTCAGAGTTATTAAAGAAATATTCAGGTATTGTAACTTTAGAGAAACGGCGTTATTTGGCAGCACTTGTATTTTTACACAAGGTTTTTAACAACGAAACTGATATTAGTCCAATATTACACAAATTACGTTTTCTTGTACCCAGACAAGTTTCCCGCTGCAATCAAATATTTTATCTTCCACCATCTCGAACAAATTCATTAATAAATTCACCAATTTATCGAATATGTAAATATGCAAATATTGTAAGTGGATATGTTGATTTTTTTAACCTCAAAATAAAGATATTTTTAAATATGTGTAAATATGCTTTACATTTACCGAGAGTTGAGGCTGATATTGGGGCGAGGCATATTTAAGTTTTAGCTTAGTAATTTAGTTTTAATCTACAACTTACTCTGTAATTTAGTTTTAATCCAGCCTATCATGTTTTTTTTTTGTTTTTTTAAGTTATTCAACAATCATTGTTATTGACTTTACTCTGATGGCAAATTGTAAAGTTATTTTCTTCCATTGTTTTTTTTTGTTCTCTTCATTTCTGCATTCGAAAACTGGCCTATATTAATGTTAATGTTAATTATTTAAAATGTAGCCTGTCATTGGCATCAGCTGTTGGCTACAACGATAATAAATAAATAAATAAATAAATTAGTTGGGAAATTAAATTGCGTTACCTGAACAGGCCCTCTTTCTACTAAAATTTTTGTTAATGTTGTTGATATTATCTCAGGCCACTCTCCAGGATCATCTGAGGTTGCTGTGTCCTGCTGCGACTGCTGTGAATCTGATGAGCAGGCAAATTTCTTTAGTTCAGAAAGCCTTGATGAGGATGACGTGCTGGCTTCTTCAGCGTCACCAACTTCTCTTCTCTCTGGTTTTGGAGACTCCGAGTCAGATGAAGTCACCTTCTCTTCTCCAGATTCGGAATCTTTCCTCATAATTTCCATTTCGACTTCTTGGACGCACGGCTCATTAAGTGGCCCTTAGAGAGAACTAGAGCTTGATTCTAATGCTACCGCTGACACATTTTCTGGCTTCAAATATTTTTCTAAAGTATTGGCCAGTTTTTTCTTTTCTTCTTTTTTTTTGTAGACTTTGTTTTCGATACTGAAAACCGACAGCCTTTTCGTTTTTCTGTTCTAGAAAAATTATAACAATTTTATTACTTAATACAATGTAAGAATATGTAGGTAACTATCTGTGTATTGATTGATATATGATTGATATGTATGTAGGTACTTACCATATTTATAACTTTTCTTCAACTTTCTTCAAAACACAATCACTAACAAAATTAATTTTCTCTACTCGATCTTCTCTGCAGCAAATTCAAAAATTAAATGACCAAATAATTATCATTGCCCCATATTACCACAGCATTAATGTAAGCATCATATAATATTATATTTCTTAAAATCAGCTTGAAACAATTAGGTACTTACCGACAAAAGAGATCGCCGACACCCCGATCAAAAATAATATAAATACCTACTTCATAAATACGATATGTTTCACAGCCAATAAAAGCCGCCAGCCGCCAGTTTTCTGAAAAGTCACGTTTTGTTGCTTCTGATAAATATCCGGCTTTTTTGTAATCATTGCATAAAGATGCATGGAAAGCGTTCCTTCAAGTTGGCTTCGTTTAACAATTAGCCGCCACGGAATAAAAACTAACTTCGAGAATTTACATAAACAATAATCCATGTAACCATATTATCAGGTGTTCATTTACACAATAAACATTTTTTATACCTATATAGGTATACATATTTTTGAACTTCTAAAATTTGTAAAGTAAAAAAAATTGTACATTTTTTATTTTTTTTTGTAATTTGTATATAATTTTCAAACCTTTTTGGCCGCCCCTGAATTTGGCCGCCCGTCTGCGGTGCACACATTGCACACTGGCTTGGCGCGGCCCTGCTTTATCGAAACTGCTATGAATTTTCTTTATACTGCACTACTCGTCAGTCCATTATTTATCGGTTTTTCTTTTATATTTTTAGGAAGATTCATATCGAATGTCAAATTGACAATTTGGAAAAACTATTTCATTTTCAGATGATTGTAATGATTACTTTGTTTCGACCAATCGCGCCCACAGTTATGATTGCTCCTTAGTTCCACAAATTGCATGCTTATTTGAATTTAAGTTTTTTTTATAGATAGTTATCTCCGTTACTTCTAATCATATATGATTACTTCTATATTGCTAGCAGGATTGGGGAAAGCACGAAAACGACCACTTCCCCACCGCGCGGACGACGCTTGTGCACAGCTCACCAAGTGTGCAGAAGAGTTGTGTGTCTGTCTCACTTACATTTTGACCTCCCCACTTTTACGCACCAACCATATAGTACTATTAAATATATGCTTGTAATGTAATTCAAAAGAACTACTCAAAAATACATACAGTGTGTCCTGCTACAGAATTTCCATGCTCTTGAGATTTTTTTAAGTGTAAATGTTTGTACCGTCACATATTTCAACTGTATTTCTAGAAAATGAGATTTAATAGCAAAATGAAACATAACAGTGGTAACGGTTTTACCTCGTATTTAGTTGAATTCTTAATACTTATTTCAATCTTCAGACGAAGCTTACGACTCCAACTAAACAATTTGGCAATTTTGAGGTACGCAGTTGAAATTAGAATAATTAGTCTTATATTTAATTTGCATTTAATAAGGCACAAATTGATCGTTACACCACTTTCTAGTGACGTTATAAATTGATTATCTAATTTAAATGTTAATTTCCATTTTTCGAACAATCTGCTGAAAATCCAATGTGAATCGCAGCAGTTTTGTTTAATAACTAAAATTTTCACAACAATATTAATCAACATCAGGGTACCTATCTATAAAGTCTTTAAGATACGTGTTCTATTCGTTCCGTCGACACAATTAACGTACGTGAATTCAATCAAATAATTTAGGCCATTGCGGGCAATATTATTGCCACAAGAGTGGTTATAATAGATGTGATAGGTATTTTATGGATTTTAAAAGAGGTGAAAGGTGTTTGCCCTGTGCTGGACTCTGTACTGGGCGTACACCCAAAATGTGTGGAGTTCAGTTCAGAAGAATTCAGTGTACTTGCGTCAAAGAAAAATATTGACTGGTTTTGCGATTCGTGTGCAGACAAGAAGAATAACTATTTAAGACATGTGCTGGAAAACATGACGACAGTCTTGGATGGCATAAATACCGGACAAAAAAAGCATTCTGACAAACTAGAGGTATAAAATCAGATTGAATCTTTTGATGGAAACGTAACAACTACGGTCAAAAACATAATTGAGCAACAAAAAGACATGACCTATGCTGAAAAATTAAAGTTAAATAAACACGAACCGGTCGTAGTAATAAAACCTAAAAATCAGGACCAAAAAAGTATATATGACCCAAAACTTAGTTTATGGTTGTGATATTCATAATTATAGTACCTACTAGAAATAGGCAAAATGTTAGATTACCTAAACTTACAAAAAGCAGTTCGCAAAATTGTTTCTTTTATAAAGGCTTCAAAATTTATAATAACCTTCCAATTGAAATTAAATGAACTAAAAATAAGAAGCTATCAGGAAAAGCACTGTATATAGACAATGATCTTACAGAAGAAGAAAGAAGAATTCAGAAAAAGCTAAGAGATATTGCCAAAGTAGAAAGGCAACAAGGGAAAAAAGATACAATAGGATATAAAAAGCTAATAGTGGACGATGTAACGTGGCTATGGAATGAGAAGGCAGGGGAACTTCAGAAACCAGAAGCGAATAAAGACCACATTTCAAAAACGGAGACCTTTAGACAGTGCAAATGTTTTTCAGACGACGAATAGGCAACGAACAGGGACGACGATTAGGAATGAGAAAGCAAATAAAAAAGGATTTATCGCAGACACAGAAAGATATGAAACTAGAAAAACCAGAATTGATAGGACCGGAGGTCAAAACGGTGCTTTTATGAAGAAAGACTATAAGTGGAAAATTAGGGAATGGAATGTAAAAGGATTGAGAGGCAAGGAGCAAGAAATTATAGAAGACCTAAAAATTCTAGGTTTAACAGAAACTAAGAAAAAAGAAAGGGGAGCATAACAATGAATAACGGTCACTGTATGATATATAGTGGGGTGCACCAAATAGAACATGCCCAGCGGTCATAATCCACAAAGATTTTATACAAGAAACTAACAAGTAGTATTTTATTACAGAAAGATTGGTGAGAGTGGACTTTGGGAAAATGAATATCCAAAAATGTACACTGATAGTAGGTTACGGTCCCGCTGAAAACGAAGTAACAGCAAAGAAAGATGCCTTCTGGGATAAGTTACGGGATGAAATGGACACTGTCCAAAAAAATGTAATCGTCATGGGCGACTTAAATGGAAGGGTTGGGTCCTGCGAAGCCATTGATTATTCAGTAGGCAAATACGGGGAAGAAATTACAAACAGTAACGGCCACAGGATTATAGACTTCTGTATAACAAATAATATGCGTGTCTGCAATACTTTCTTCCGTCACAAAAACACACATAAGTTTACAAGGGTAATGGACAGCAGAAACCAAAAATCAGTTATAGACCTAATCTTAGCACTAAATAATTTCCACAAACTGGTAGAAGATGTACGTGTTAAAACGGGATTTGAAATTGGCTCCGATCACTATTTGATGGTTGCTAAGATAACGAGCTGGAAAAAAATAACGAACCAAGAGCATAAGAAAGAAAATTACATCCGACCAAGTATCAAGGTGCATAAACTACAGCAAAAAGAAGTAAGAAAGAAATACTGCAATAGATTAAACGAAGAAGTGGGGTATACAAGCTGGAAAAATGAAAATAACTTAGAAGTATTATGGAAAATATTAAAAGATACAACATGCAGGGTAGCAGAAGAAGTCTGTGGTGTGACCACAAGGAGAGGGGCAAAGTGCACGGTATGGTGGAATAATGACATAAGAATAGATGTACAGAGGAAGAAGAAACTATGGAAAACATACTTAGGGAACAAGACCATTAGTAATTGCGAAAGATATAAACAACAGAGGATAACAGTGAAAGCAAAAGTTAAGGAAGCAAAGTCAAAACAGCTATTGTACAGAACATTGAAGAACTTAAAGAAGAACAACACTAATAGTAATATGGTGAAGTGTGTAGAAGACGCCGATGAAAAGTTGCTAGTTACGGATGCGCAGATAATGGAGAGATGAAAGCAATACTTCGCCGGTATTATGAAAGCTGATGAAAATATACTTTTTCAGGACACACAAGAATACGTAGGCGAAATCAGTAAGGATAACGAGCTAACACAGCAGGAATTTGAAAAGGCAATCGGAAAACTCAAAAACGGCAAAGCAGCAGGGCACGATAACATCAAAGCTGAACTGATTAAATATATGAACGGCGAAGCAAAACAACTACTATTTAAATTCATTTTCTTATATGGGTATTTCGCCACTCTGCAAATTAAAATATTAAATAACGAAAATATTAACAACGAACGTTTCGAGGGACAATCTGCCCTCGTTATCAACGAATAACAATTAAAACTAACAAGAACTTATCTTTTTTTCACTGGAAGGAAAAACGACCAACCTCCAATGAATTTTGTTGAAAACGTATCAATTCAATAAGTCTAAGCTGGCAGAACATGCTTGGGATGAAAACCATAAAATACAATGGGACAACACAAAGATCTTGTCTAAAGAATCGATGTCAACAAGGCGAAAAATTAAGGAAACGGCATACATTTTACTTAACGAAGAAAAATGCGTGTCGTCTTTCTCAATATTTTTAGACAATAGTTGGCTATCGATTCTTAAAGATGAGATCAAGTAGGTACAGATATCAACAAACGTCAATGTCAGAAAATTCATTGGAGGTTGGTCGTTTTTCCTTCCAGTGAAAAAAAGATAAGTTCTTGTTAGTTTTAATTGTTATTCGTTGATAACGAGGGCAGATTGTCCCTCGAAACGTTCGTTGTTAATATTTTCGTTATTTAATATTTTAATTTGCAGAGTGGCGAAATACCCATATAAGAAAATGAATTATGAATTCACGCCACAAAGAAGTTTCAGAGATTAACTACTATTTAAAATAATAAACACTGCATGGAATGAAAGTAGTATTTGAAAGGACTGGTCTTTGGCAACTATACTGCCCCTCTTCAAGAAAGGTGAGCCGAACAAATGTGCTAATTACAGAGGGATTTCTATACTTACTGTTGCTAGTAAAATATTATGAAATAATACTCGAAACAAGATTAAGAAATGCACTAGAAGTAACTTCGGATGAAAATCAATGCGGTTTTAGACCAGGTCGAAGTACAACAGATCTAATATTTTCCGTGAGGCAGCTGATAGAGAAAGTTAAGAAAGTTAATTACAATAACAAATTATACATAGGATTCGTGGACTTAGAGAAAGCTTTTGACACTGTACCAAGGCAAAAAATCTGGAATATTCTAGAGCAAAGAGGAGTGGAAAATAAGTTACTAAACGCTATTAAGAGTATATACAGCTGCACGAGAAATATTATCAGGACAACTAATCTACAGTCAGAGGAGTTCATCACTAAATTGGGTGTGAGGCAAGGAGGAGTTTTAAGCCCCCTCCTGTTTATTACTATGATGGACGAAATAGCCAGAGAATGTCGTCAACACTGCAAAAAAGTACGTGTGGGTGTCAGATTTCTTCAACAAGTGCTAGTGTCGGAACTACTATATGCAGATGACTTGGTTATTGTAGCGATTTCGGAAATGGATTTACAGAACAATATTAACACTTGGAACAATGGTTTTAGTAAATATCACTTGAACATTAATGTCGAAAAAAACGAAGTATTAGTAATATCAAGGAACGAAATACAAGTAAGTGTGCGCGTAAAAAACACGATTATCAAGCAAGCGGAAAATTTTAAGTATCTAGGATTTGTTCTTAACACGCGGGGTGAGCTAGAACCAGAAATAAACAGCAGAATAACGAATGCGACAAAAGTTTATTATGCTCTTAACCCTAGTGGTCGCGTCAAGTCTCACAGACCAGATGTATACATTATTAAGTGGGAATTTGTTGGTTTGCGGAAAGTTCGTTCCCCACATTTCGTTCCCCACATTTCGTACCCCACATTTCGTTCCCGAGATATTTCGTCTCCCCACATCTCGTACCCGGAAACTTCGTTCCCGAGCGAGCTCAATTTGTCTCCTAGATTACAGGGTGTTAAAAAACGAGTGCAGCGATCGGAATGCAGTTAGAAAAATGAAAGATATTTTAATTAATTTATTTATTATGATAAACTTATAAGAACTATATACAGTATGTCCCCGGCTTGAGTTTACAAGAGGGAATTAAATTTTGTTTTTAGTTTTACATAAAAATATTATAGGAATTATAATTCCTGTTTGGTTTGTAAAGAATTTAAAAAAAAATTCAATTTTTCAAAAACAAGTGGGCGAGGTTTCCGGATACGAGATGTGGGGAGACGAAATATCCCGGGAACGAAATGTGGGGTACGAAATGTGGGGAACGAAATGTGGGGAACGAACTTTCCGCATCCGGAATTTGTTAAAGGTTGTGTAATAAGGTTGTGCGTCTAGGTAGCTTCGAATTTTTAAACTTACTTGCTTCCCGATAATCGGCATAAGCACAGTTGTTAGTGTTCGTGAGTTATTTGGAAAAAAGTCAGTGAGACTTGGCGCGACCGTTTACGTTTGTGAAATTGTTTTGCCTTCTTTATTGTTTTTACATTGAATGCAGCTGCAATAACCTCACAAATAATTTATGTTGCAATATACATCGACGTTAGTATACCAAGACCTCAATATATATAAGAATTAGCTTTGATTCTATCAAATGACCAATTACATTGGCGATCACTACTTAAAAGTTATCCACCTAAAATCCAACTAAATTGAGAAAAAGTAGCTGGAACCCCTTCAGACCATCCAGTAGATGACCCTAATAACCCCACAATTAAAAAACGTTGCTTTAAAACAAAAAGTAGCAAAAGAAGAAAATTTCGTTAAAAAAATGTGTTTTTCTACTGTCACCTTTAAAACTGACTCTTAAGCGCTCACTGTCAATGCGAAAAGTTAGCGATTCACGTAAACAATGTCTTAATGAAATAATCGCGTCACTTCATTTTACTTTACGCATCGCCATGGCTAACCTGATTATTAATTTAATTCGTCATTTTTCTGGAACTGGCTAAAATTATTGACAATTGCATCACCGTGCGTCCATCATCACGCAACAGATTTATTGAGTTTGTGAGTTTTTGTGAAGTTGAAGATGGAATCTGAAGGTAATTGCACCCTGCCTGAAGTATTTGAAGCGACCCAGACAGCAACCAACGAGTGTTGTAGCCGGCCAAATCGCGCGGCCTTTATGAACGGCGGTACAACGACTTCATCAAATGGTGTGTATCGAAACTTCAAGTATTTAACAATTTTGTTATTTATTTAGGACCGTAGAAAAAAATTTGTATGTATTTCGAGTGTAAAGAGCCATTTTGGTATTTGGTTGCTTTTTCGCGCCTCGCTGCCGCTCGGCACGATACACGCATCCTCATACAAAAATGGCTCTCTTTACACACTAAATACATAAATATCTATTTTCGCATGCAGGGTTTTTGTGCACTGCTTGTGCATCCTTGAACCAAAATGTGGAAAATAAATTGTTTTGTTCTACCTCTTAGTATTAGAAACATTGTTCTGTCCATAAATGTATATAGAAAATTAAAATCTTGAAATTCATCAGAGACTGTGTTTACTATTATGAAATTAGCAAAAACCTTTAAAAAATAGAAAACAATAAATAGAATAATATTTTTTTAATGTTAGCAGCAACTACTGAAATATAACTGAAAATCGTGGTAATTGTAAATAAACATCTCATATTAAAATTTATTGTCATATAAATGGTTTTTAGTTTTTGGGTCTAAGCGACTTGGCCCGACCAGCCGTGTCATGAAACTGGGCGCGCCCACTGCGGGGTTAATAGAACATTTATTAAGAAAAAGTAGGTACGCATGGACACAAAGATAAGGGTGTTTAATAGTGTGTATGTACTCGTGTTAACGTATGGATGCGAAACTTGGGCGCTAAGTGATAAAAATATAAGCAAAATTCAAGTGTGTGAAATGCGTTTTCTCAAAACGGCAACGGGAGTAACTAGAATGGACAAAATTAACAATAACACTGTGCGGGAGTGGTGCAACGTCGGACCCGTCAGAAACAAAATTGAAAGAAGACAATTAGAGTGGTATGGCCACTTAGAACGGATGGATGAACGACGAATAGTGAAGCAAATATGGAAAACGGCTGTTGATCAAAAACGCAAAAGGGGAAGACCGAGAAAGACCTGGAACAATGCAGTAGGAAAAGAACTGCAGAAGAGGAAGATCAACTGGAGACAAGCAGAAAATATGGCACGAGATCGAAATGCATGGAGAAATTTCTACTCTAATGCCAGTAATACCTCTACACCGTAAGGTAGATGAGGATGGATTAAGTATGTTTGTACAAAGGTACGAATTTACAAACATTCCTTTGTAATGTAAAAAATGTATGTAGACCGTACCGTAAAATGGGGTGGATAGAAACTGCAGGGTGAATAGAAACAAAAGTGGTCAAAGTTCTATAAAAATATCCCGTTTCCCAAATTTTCACGTTTGCCGCAACTTAACTACATAGATTTGCTGTTTGGATGTTTGTCAACCTGTTTTAAAATATTTTTGGAGATATTCAATTGGTAACACTGTTTTAGCCAACCATTTTCACACGTGAGCTACAGTTAACAAAATTTTACCTCCAAAAACTTTGTGTGAAAAGTCGTGAAAACATCAGGTAAGAATTACAATTTTTAAGCAAGAACTTGATATATATTGGAAGTATATGTAATAGGGATCATTTTGTTCAAAAGGCACACCGTCAAATTTAAAAAAAATGTTATGAAGAAAATGGACATTTTTAGGTTAAATTAGGGAGGATAGAAACATGGTGTTTCTATTCACCCTGATGTTTCTATTCACCCCATAGTTATTTTTTTCTTCATTACAGACGATGCCGAGACATATACATGATCCACGGAGCAAAATTTACAAAAAAGTGGACAAAGATACATTACAAGCTGTTCTTGATGACATTAATCGTGGTTTAACGTATAGACAGGCTGCGGCAAAATACAAAATCCACTATTCTGTTCTCTACCGTCACCGTAAGAATCCTAATTTAAAGAAACATGGAGGACAACCTCTATTATCCTCCATCGAAGAAGATTTGATTGTAGAGCAATTAATAACCTGCAGTGATTGGGGTCACCCTTTAGATCACTATGATCTAAGAGAAATGGTCAAAGTTTATCTTGACAACAAGGGAAAAAAAATTCCAAAATTTAAGAACAACCTTCCAGGCCGTGACTTTGCATACTCGTTTTTAAAACGGCATAAGGATAAGTTAAGGACCAGATTATGCCAGAACATAAAAGTTCTAGGGCAAAAGTTTCCCGAGAAGAACTCAATAGCTATTTCGATTACCTTACCAACGAGTTACAAGGAGTTCCGCCGACAAACATTTTGAATTTTGACGAGATCAACTTGAGCGACGACCCAGGCCGAAAACGGGTTATTTCCAAACGTGGTTGTCGTTATCCAGAAAGGGTGTGCAACTATAGTAAGAGTGCAACATCTTTTACGTTTGCGGCAACGGCAGATGGCAAGGTATTGCCACCCTATATAGTCTATAAAGCACATAAGTAATTTATATCAATCGTGGACCGTGGGGGGTCCAAAAGGAACCCGATATAATCGACGCAATAGTGGGTGGTTCGACTCCAATTCTTTCGAAGATTGGGTCGAAAAAACCGCCATTCCGGCTTTAAGAAACCTTCCTGGGAAGAAGGTATTGATAGGAGATAATCTTTCATCCCATTTTTCTTCTAAAACTGTTAAAATGTGTAAGGACCACAATATTTGTTTTATTTTTTTACCCGCCAATTCTACCCATATGACACAACCTCTGCATGTCGCATTCTTCCGGCCGCTCAAAGCAGGTTGGCGGAAAGTAATGGAGAAGTGGAGGATGGGGTCTGGGGAGAAAGCTGCAAGTATTCCCAAAAACCAAGTTCCCCATTTGCTTAAAGAATTGATGGGAGAAATAGAGCAAAATCAAAAAAGGAATGTTCAGTCCGGATTCAGAAAATGCAGAATTTTCCCCTTGAATCGTGAAGAGGTTTTAAGTAGGCTTCCACAGGAACCTGCCGAAGATAATGGAGTCGCACAGGAGATGACTAGCTCCGTTGTAACATTATTAAAAGAAATGCGATATGGAAATGCTAGTACCAGTGGCACTGAGAAAAAGAGACGAAAAAAAATTAAGGTACCTGCAGGGAAAAGTGTTACCGGGGCCGATTTTTCTAATTCAAGTGAGAGTGAAGTAGAGGATGATGTGTCACTCCATGATAGCGATAGCAGTATGGGTCCAATAGATTTTGAGGAAGAAAGTGATGAAAATCAAGAAGTAGAAGACGGGGACCAACAAGAAGTAGAAGAAGAGACTCAGCAAGAAAAAAATGATGTATTGCCCATAAAAATGTCTACCAATAATGAAAATCAACTTGGATTATACACGCATGGACGATTTTTTAATAATGTTTTACCAATTAAAAAAGAGGAAATTGAAAAATCAATGTGGTTACTGGTTGCCTTTGTGGTAGAAAAATCCGCGAAAACCAAATATTTTATTGGAAAGGTGACACAATTTGATGAAAATTACAAGGAGTTTGAAGGAACATTCTTACGAAGTCGCCAGACAAAGTACAATTCAGGATATGTTTACGCATTTCCAGAAGTTCCTGATGTCAGTGTATTTTCTTATGAGCAAGGTTTTGGAAAACTGGCTCCAAAAGAGCAGTTAGAAAAAGACAATGTTAAAGGTCGCAGAAGGGGCTTTCAACATTTGACATAAATCAAAATGATTTAAATTAAAAACCAGAATATTTTGTTGTTAAACTTTTTATACAAGAAAAAGAATTTTATTTGTGTTTTTTTAAATAATAAACTATAGGTATATCCAATTGTTTTATGCATTTATTACTTTCTAGCTTATATTCCTGCTGATTTAAGTGGTTATTAAAAAAAAATGCAATCGAATGCGATTTAAAAAACACATTTATATTGTTTCTATTCACCTATATAACGTATAAGCGCAAAATGTGCAGGAAATCAATGGATGTTTCTGTTGACCCCGCATCAAGGGTGTATAGAAACAAGCAACATAATAATTTATATAGTGAAAACTGATTTTTTTTGCAAAATTCTATTTTTGTAACGTAATCTACCATGTAGGACCGCACTTTTCCAATAATTACATTTTTATTAAATACGTTCTAAGGGAAGAGATAAACCCGTTACGTGAGTTGTTGCTATCCACCCCATTTTACGGTAACAAGAGGGTTAATTTGTCGCTCCTTTCAATATTACTGGCTCTAGAAGCGGAATGGTTTGCTGCTATCATCGCCTCGTTCTTTACATACTGTAATGGCGGTTGATGGTGGTTTGCGTAGTAAATCAACGTTATCTTTACTGCTAGTCCATTTTTTGGACGAGTCACTTCTTCACATTTCATATTATTCCAAGTAAATACATAAGTATATTAGACTCAGAATAGAAGGCTTGTTAATATTTTTCATATAAACATTACCAAGTTAACGTAACTGAATTTCGTAGTACATTTTATTTTCAGATATTGCTTTTATTAAATCCGGATTCCCCATTTGTGTTGTAATAATGGACGTGAAACATGAATTAGTTGAATATAATTTGCCTAACGAAACAACAAGCATGTTACATGAACCATTGACAAAAAATGAAAGTAAAGTAGTCGCAAACTTACATGTTTGGCAAGCGGTCATTCCGCATACGATTGATAACACAGCTTCTCACGAATTGGATATTAAACAGGAGGAAGTTCATATAAAGGATGAATTGCTTGATTCTTGTGCAGTAAGTGAAGGTCTCTTAGAAGAACAGTTACTTTGCAAAGTTTGTGACTATGAAGCAAAAGATGAAAGTAATTTCTTGGAACATACGAAAACTCATACGGAAAAATCTTACACATCTTCCATTTGTGAAGATAATACAGCAGGGAATTGTAAGTTGTTATCATTTCAAGACCTATACAAGTGAAAACCTTATTTATTTTCTAGGTCATTTAGTGAACTCTATGAAGACGCATTCAGAAGAAAAACCTTATTCGTGTTCTATTTGCGCATATGAAACAGCACACATAAGTCATTTAGTAAACCATATGAAAACGCATAGAGGAAAAAAAACTTATTCATGTTCAATTTGCGAATATAAAACACCACGTAGAGATATTTTAGTTAAACATATGAAGAAGCATACTGGAGAAAAACCGTATTCACCTTCTATTTGTGAATATAAAGCACAAATCGGTAATTTAGTTCTGCATATGAAGACAGATACAGAAGAAAAACGTTATTTATGTTCAATTTGCGGATATAAAGCAGCACGGAATGAACACTTAGTGAACCATTTGAGGACACATACGGGAGAAAAACCTTATTCCTGTTCTATTTGCGAATATAAAGCAGCAAAGAAAGATAAGGTAGTTATTCATATGAGGACACATACGGGAGAAAAACCTTATTCCTGTTCCATTTGCGAATATAAAGCAGCAAAGAAAGGTCATTTAGTGATGCACATGAAGAGGCATACAGGAGAAAAACCTCATACATGTTCCATCTGCGAATATAGGACAGCAAGGAAAGAATACTTAGTTAATCATATGAAGAAACATACGGGTGAAGAACCTTATTCGTGTTTCATTTGCGAATATAAGACAGCACGGAAAGGTAACTTAGTTACTCATATGAAGGTACATACAGGTGATAAACCTTATTCATGTTCAATTTGCGAGTATAAATCAGCAGAGAAAAGGCGTTTAGTGATGCACATGAAGACGCATACAGGAGAGAAACCTCATACATGTTCCATTTGTGAATATAAGACAGCACGAATAGGTAACTTAGTTAATCATATGAAGATACATACAGGTGAAAAACCTTATTCATGTTCTATTTGCAAATTTAAAGCAGTAACGAAACAGAAGTTAGTTATCCATATGAGGACACATTCAGGCGAAAAACCTTATTCATGTTCTATTTGCCAATATAAAGCAGCAGTGAAAGGTACTTTACTCAGGCACATGAAGACGCATACTTACTAGAGAAAGACCTTATTCATGTTCTATTTGAGATTAGAAAGTTACAAAGAAACTACCATGACGACACATACAAGATAACAATAGGTTTGTTCGTTGGTCTGCTCCAAGCTGTTTAGAGTAAATAAATGCATTCATTTGCCTTCAAGCACTTGTTCATGTTCTGCTCGTTTGCATAGAGTAGAGTATTTTGCTCCAGTTGCTGAGGAGAAATGAGAAAAGTGCACGTTGGTTTATAATATCGACTGCCTGTTGGGGCGGTAGAAGCAGATGGACAGTTCTTGAAAACCATGGGAAATGGTTGTTTGCTTATTAGTCTCTTATTAGTGCTTATTTTTTGTAATAATTTATTTATTAAACAATTTTTTTACCTTTCTAAATTTTAAAGTTAAATATTATTTGTTTATATATTTTAAAGAATGATATACAATTGATTGTGATAAATTACGTTCAGTTTTTCTATGCCTGTTTTATAGTTAATAGCTTTTGACTTTTTTTATTGTAATCATATTCCTTTTTAACATCGAATTTTGAAAAATATCCAGCTACTGTGTACCTATTAATGTTAAGGCAGATGTGGGTAGTAGTAGTTAAGGAAACTGCAGAATATGGATACTGATATACAGCTGAACAATGCAGAAACAAATGGAAAAGTTTTAAAAGGTTGTAAGAGCATTAAAAAATATGTAACAAAGTGGCTGTGGAAATTCCTGAAACCGATAAAGTGCAAGTTTTGGTATATTTACCATTAGTCGTCGAAGGCGTGATGCTAACCACATCACCCAGTACGCCGTTAACGGTGTGCCAGATTGACTTGGTTTTGGAGAGATATTTCAACGACCCTAACGCTCCTTGTCTCAGGCCATGTTCCTACATGGAATGAAGTGCCCGAACTTTACTTTACCATAAAATTTTACGTTATATATCATAGTGAACTATATGGCTAAAATGCAGACTCCGGGGTCAGATTCCATCCTATTGTTAATATCAATTCTTATTAACCATGTGTCTCTAGTAACCAGAACTAAAATTATAAAGGAAGCAAGTAAAAGAGGGGAAATTTGCCCCGGGATCTGCAGATTAGCCAATTAGGTAACTTTTGTAATACTTTGCTAAACTGTATAGAAGTTTTGCATCATCCAGGATTGGAGGAAGGAAATCACCTGCACTGCGGTAGTAGCATACCAGTACCCAAGCCAGCTCGCTCAGGTACTGTACGAGAATTAATTAAGTTACAAAAATCCATTGAATAACGGGGCGATGAAAAAAAAAGAAGCCAATGCAAGAAACTTTAATCATAATGAACGATTGATACAGGAACTCCACAGGAAAAGTAACTTATTTCAACAGTTGATTGTAACAAGAAAATAAAAAGTAAGATGTAAAAATATATGTGCATGTGTATACCAATTGTCTATTTTAAATATTAAATCTATACCATAAAATCGGTGGTCTCTTTCTTTGTATGTATGTATGTTTGTTTACTATCTCCTCCGAAGATACTGCACCGATTAAGTTGTATGATAGCTTAAAATTTTGCTAATTTTTAGACTTCGATCGTAGGCCGATTTTTATTTTCAAAAAAAGTACGAAAAATTAGAGTAAAATTAAATTACGATAGGTTGAAACAGCTGATATGGTACGTTCACAATGAACTCTTCAGCACCGATTGTGACTTCAAATTTAAAGCCTGTATGACACGACGCTAAATTTTATGCAAAATTTACTTATAAATTTTCATAAAAATATTAAGCACCGTTGCATACAGAAAATTATGCGTGTAAAAATGCGCAGAAGTATCGTAATCAGACTAAACCACAAAACAATACCTAAACTGCAGCGCATGACGCGGAATGTAAACATAAACAACACCTGCATTTTATTAACATTGTTTAACTACGTGTTTAATGTTGGCGCTCCTATCTAACATAAATACTCTAACCTAACCTCAGAAAATAGCTAACAAACAAATACCTTCTATATCCTATACTGCTCATGGAGGTTAGAGAGGAGGAGATGGAACGATTTGTTGCGAAAGTGGCCGTTTTTCGTGTCGTAAGTTCTCTAGTACAGCTATACGTCACCGCGGCGTGAGTGTTCCACTTGTGGCTGAAAATCGCATGCTTACCGTGTTTACTACGTTTAAATTTAACAATTTTTCTGTATTACGGTTATCAAACGTGTTGTAATGTCGTCCAATTGTTTTGTGCCGGGTTGCAAAACTGGTAATGGAAGTATGAAAGCGTGGAATAGGAAAAATGGATTGGAAAACCCTAGTTTTCCAATATTAAAATTTTGCATGAGGGGTAGCATATGAGACTTTCCTACAGAAGTTTTCGACAACACTAAAAATGCTTTGGTCAAAAAATAAAGACATCGTGGTTCTAAGAGGTTTCAGTATTAATTTTAACAAGCCAGATAGTTCCTACAACAAATTTAATGACCTGCTTTTATCGTAGAATATGCACATCACACTGAGGGGTCCTACAAGAAGTAAAAATTGTATCGACAATATTGTAACCAATCTTAGTACTTTGGTACACACCGCAGACCTAATATTCATTTAGCAGACTACAATCGTGGAGAAATTATACATATTTTTAAAAAGAGTTATACTAAAACAAACAAAAAACTGTACCAATAATAGAAGTGGGACTAAATAAATTCTATAAATATAAGAGTTAAGTAAATTGGGCTTTTGTTATAAAGTTTTGGTTCTTGATGTAAAATTTGATAAATTAAAATTTACAAATTTGCTACAAGAAGCATATCTAGCTTCCTTCAAAAGTAAAACGATTAAGATACTAAATAGGCCAACTTCTGTAAATTGGTTTACTGACGAGTTACAGGTAATGCAAGAATACCTAAGATATTTAAACGTTTGCAATTTTAATGTGTAACTTTTATCTATACTCTTTGTGTAACAAGTTTTTATAAATGCATTGTAACGTATATGTATGTACATTTATTTTCTATTATATAATAGTAGCACAAATTAAATTACTTTAATAGTGTTGCTAGCTACAACGTATCCACTATTCTCAAAAATGCATTCACATCATTTAAACTGTTAACCTGGAGAAATTTGATTAGAAGAAGTTCAGCACCTGTGACAAAAATGGTTATATATGGATCAGAATCTTACACATTTTGTACATAATTCTGAATTGTACTCATCAAACGAGACCTTCATAACTGAAATTACATAATAGCTATTTATGCAACAAGTGCTAAAAGTCGACTTTTATGCGCGAGACATGAAAATTATGAAACGAAGCCGAAGGCTAAGTTTCATAACATGTCTCGCGCATAAACGACTTTTAGCACGCGTTGCATACAATATTTTATCTACGACCTTAATTTTACCGTTATTAATCCATAAATATCGATTTAAGAAAGGTTCGCATCTGCGACGCTGCGTCATAATGAATAGTAGGCTACGCCGCTGGCGATTGTTTGGCCACGCCCGTGCTGTCAAGGTTGAGTTACGAAATGTAATTATTGATACTCCACATATGACTGTATTCATTACATAACGCTTTAATTATTTCAAAAACGCTTTACTTCTAACGCAAGAAGCAACTAGAATAGCTTTACAACTTCACTTGCAGTTCGAAATTGTAGTTTTGAACCTCGCGTCACTTTTAGCGCATGTGCTAAAAGTAAACAGCTGATTTCTTTAAACACGGTAAACTATAAAACGTCACTTTTAGTGAAACAAGCGAGTGTTAAAAAGCCTACTTTTAGTAGTGGTCGTAGATAAAAGAAATTAGTTCCTTGAATGCAATGCATTAATATGTACAGAGTGGTTTAAAAAGAGCTACATGTAGCTGCCTTTCGAATTCCTTTGCATGTGAATTTGTAGGTAACGCTATATTCTTTATTGTCCTCAAACTAACCAGAGCTGTCAATACTTAAACAGATTCACAATTGGCTAATTTGAGAACTACAAAAAATATACCAGCACATAAAAACTAACATGGATAAATTCAAAGGCAACTAGATGCAGCTCTTTTTTAATCAGTTTGTATATTATCAGGAAACTCTGTTTACAAGAATTAAACAAGTCAGCAATGTTCATAATGCATAAAACTGGGCTTATGATAAATATGAATGGTAAATATAAACGTTTAGCTGACAAATTTTAGCGTTTCCTCTATGAATTAATCAAAATTGCACCTGTTCCCATTGCATTTGCGGCAAAAACAAGCCCAGACTGCAACACTTGCGCCTCTAGTGGGGAATTTGGTCACTAAGAACTAGACAACACAAAATAGTGCCATTTCAATATGACATCGGCGCATTTCGTTCCATCTCCTCCTCTCTAACCTCCATGATACTGCTGATTCTCGAATTTTCCAGTAGAAAATAGCGACCGCGATGAAGGGGGACAGAAATATATTTCTGTCCGTCTTCCTTATGTCACCGCTTATTATTGCGCACGCGCCTAGTAGCGTCAGCTGTTCTAAACTCGCATATGAAGTAGAGGGCTCTTGTTCAAACAATCAAACTGTACGTCCTCAGCAGTAACAGACACTTGCTCGCAAACATATTGTTTGTTTGGAACATCAACTGATGGGAAACGTCCAGGTTTTAACTTTAATCTTCCACAAAATGATTCGAACAAATAAACAGACCTGATACGTCGTCGTACACTTCGTACTTACAAATTTGTTTCCATACGTTTATTCCCGGGACATCTCTTGGGAAACTACAATAAAAAATACAAGTTTGAGGTTATACGAATTTAAAATACGAGTAAATTAATTCTACTTACGAATGCAAAGATACTGCAGGAGACTTTGCACCACACAAACAACAACTTCTTGACTTTGACATCATCAGCACAGAATAAACAACTCAAAATTATATTATTGCTGCCAGTGAACTACAATAACACAATGCTTGTAATAAACACGTGCTACAAACGAAAACTCCCAACTTGCAGTAGCCAATAAATTTGGTGCATTATGGCACGCGCACAACTTCCGAGTTTCAGAAGGAAGCGAGATGAAAGTATATTTTTCTCCCTTCATAGTGGTCGCGGTAAACATACAATGCGCAGTATAGGATATAGAAGGTATTTGCTAACAAACGACAAATAACATGAAAACAAACGTATACTTCAACCAATACCCTCTAGAGGGTACTACTTCGACTTAAAAGGTTTGCTACTACGCATGTGCCGCATGCCAAATTTAACATAAAATTTAGCACACGTTGCAAACAGGAAATTGTGTTTTTGAAAAAAATTATCTGAATTTATTTGAAGATTTACAAGTAAATTTTGCACAAAATTTAGCGTCGTGTCATACAGGCTTAAAAGAACAATTAAATCCTGTAATTTCAATGTTCATCTATCAACGGTGTTGTTATGTATAATAGGTAAGGTTGTATGTGTTTTTGATTGTGACATGTAGCACCTTTTCCCACCGAAGTGTAGCTCGGGTGATTCACTAGTATAAATATAAAATACATAAATCTAATTTGAACAAAATCTAAGATCTTTCATTACAGCTTTGAGTGAATAGTTGACCGCAGATTTCGTATCGTATGGCAACTCCTGGTTCTTTATAATTGCAGAGATTAGTTTCGTCTGACTGATTATTATCAATCACCTGTTCTTCAATATTAAAGATTTGCAGGTTTTTATTTGCGATTTGTAATATACAGCACACAAGAATGGCCTACTGTGGCCTCAGAATTGTACATCGTTTTAGTATAATCCAAAAGCATGCTCAATCGATACACAACAAGAACATAGTTTTTTACGGCTTTCATGGCCATTGTCATTAAGTAACAAACAATCCAATACCGAAATTCGTTTGTTACATAGCTTTTTATTAAAAAGCCTTTCAGCTTTGTCAGGTCATTTTGGCAGCTTATAGCAATATAATTAACCATTTAAGCCTTCAGAGCAGCCTGTTTTTACTTTAAACCCGTTCTTAGCTATTTAACTTTTCATCGCATATGTTAGCAATAATGATTTCGAACACCCTGTAGCGTAGCGTAGTTGCCTCGAGTTGACAGCATTTTGGGCCACCCTTTTGAACGCCGTCCCGTGCAACTGGCTGTCTGGATTTTGTTCCGCATCGTTAGTTCGCGGGCTAGACAAATATTCAGCCTGTTGGAGAGAATGAGAGGGCCTCTTTTCCTCCTTGTCACTCCGACGCGTTTTTGTTTTATCCGGCGTGCGTCACGTCTTGCGATTGGCTATTTGTGGTAGCCTGATGACGCTTCCTTTTTGGCGCGCGTATTCTCTAACGGTCGATTTCTAGTCAGTCGAGCCCCAGCCACGAAGTCGTGAGGACGCGTTGTTCTTCCGCTTCCCGCCCGATTGGGTGCGGAGGCGGTGTGTTTTTGGCAGTTGGCAGAGGGTCGAGCTTCAGTAAACTCGTGTGGTGTCAGTCCGTGTTATTTTACGTGTCGTTTCATGAATGCAGCATTATGTCGGCTTGTTAGCCCTTTAAACCGCGGTTCTTTTGCTAAGTACGCGGGATCACGATTGCTGTGTTTATACGTGTAACCGTTACGTTGTCAACATTTGCATAACCCTGGGAGGTCAATGCAAAGACTTCATTCCGAAAGGGGACTCGTGAAGACATCCAACCATTTTTCTCCTGTATCGCATGAGCCACGTTAGGTACCAGAGGCCCGTTCGACTGCTGTGAGGAATGCTTCTCCACCTGTCATTAGCCGAGCCAACAAAGTAACGATCTGTAATAACCTTTGTGTCGCCGCCCGTTTAATTATACCACTTCTCACATTTAAGTTTCGCTGCAAACATGATGTGACGTACACTCCTTGTAAAAATCACTGATACGAATTAACGCTTGCTTTATCAGCTAATTTTAATTGTACCGCTTCTCGCATTCAAATTTTGCTGCAAACATGATGCCAGAGTGACGTACACTCCGTGTAAAATTTACTGTGGCGTGCCAACGCCGACTTGACTACCATCGCATGTATTATGTGGAATCGTTTGTGAAGTGGTACGGTGCAATTACACTCTAACTAAAAAAATTCATTGGTCTGCGTCAACTTGTGCGCCGTCAGCCCACTTTAATGATAGCGCAGTCAGTGCCTAAATTTGATATTGCGTACCGCCAGTTTGTGCCGCCAGGCGGCCTTGTACGTCGTAATACAGGGCGCTCGGATGACTCGGGCCCAAATTCAGGTCTTGTATTTACGCGTTACGGTGACCAGCCGTTGGGCTTAAGCCTACGTTCAGCCATTACATCCGGCCTGGGTCTGGTACCCGACTCGATTGTGCGCCGGCCCTATATACAGTAAGCGCTTCCCCCAGCTGGGCTTAACGATTAAGTCAACCTTTTGAATTACTATACTTGTATTTTGTAACATGTTTATTAGATCACCAACGAAGATCCAATAGATGTATTGACCTTATCGTATTTTTCTTGGTACTGTTGCGCCTTGTGCATGTATGTTACACGGTGACTGTGTCACTGTGCCACAACAGCTGTGATGTGGGGCCCGGACGCGGAGGAAAGGCATTCCAGGTAGGTGGTCGCGTCTGGAACTGTACCGTGGTTCCCGAAATAGTTATTCGCGTATTTTCCCGAAATAGTTATTAGTGTATTTTCCCGAAATAGTTATTCGCGTATTTTCCCGAAATAGGTATTTGGGTATTTGCTCGAAATAGTAATTTGAGTATTTTTCCGAAGTAGTACCTTGAGTGCTTCTCGCCCCATTTATCCGACCTGTTCCGGTTAAACGTGGAAATCCCGAGTCAGAGCTGGTGGCGCCCTCTCTCTAACAACAATCTACACATATCGAGTAACGCTTGCCCTGTGGCGTACCGGTGTTAATCCCGCCCATCTCTCTGAGCGCATTTCAGCCGAGGCCTTTAGCCTTTTTTATCGATCTCCCAGGTTGAGCGTGCCCCATCCCCGGATTTGTTTAGTACTCGATACTCGCCTATCAGCGGGTGTCGTAAGGACAATTTAATACCGTAACAGCTTCTGTTAAGTGAACATTATCACCAAATGATAAACAACTACAGCAGCAGCGAGTATGTACTGTCTCCAAGAATGTAATAACCTACATAATATAGGTACCATAATTACATAATTCTGTTATTTCATTATAAAATGTTGAATTTTGGAAAATGCGAGTGTCGTGTGTAGAACTGATCTATCAACATCACCAAAATTCAGCTCATGGTCCCAAATACTTTGCAATGCTATTGAGCAATATTGTTTCCATTAAAATAATCCATTCTTTTTTCTGTAGGTTTTTCAATTTGAATGTGACTACCGTCAACAGAACCTATAAAATTGAATTAATGACTAAATAATTGTTCATAATTAAGCAGCACATACCTACCAAAAACCTGTGGGATGTAAGTTTTGTTGTAATAAACTGTCGCGAGTTTTTTCTTTTTGTACAGTCAATTGCAAAATAATCCTTTCACTACCTAGCAGTTTAAGAAATTTTATCATTCTCATAATTACATTATGTAGGTAACGACCTCAGTGAAAAATCAAATTGATGTGCTACTTCACAGTAATAGGTTTGATGCTTAGCAAATCAAAGAAAAAACCAATACATGTACAGGTACATGTTCCACAGTAAATACAAGTAACTACTTATAGTACTACCAGGCAATAAGAAAAATAAGCAAGTTTACTCTGTTCTTAAGAATATTCAGATATGTATCAATAGGAGTCAATTTTTTGGTTGCTTTTTGTACTGTTTTAAGATTCCCGCGAAAATGTTTAGTTAACTTGTCGCCTGTGTAATCGTTAAATACCTACAAGTAAACAATAAAAAGAGAGTTTCCAAACAATTCCTATGTTTGTATCACTGCAGTGTTACATTTACTACAAGTGACTTTTTATGGTAGTTCTAGTCCCATTCTCACTGCTTTGTAAAGAAAGCAAGCATATTCACCACTTGACAATAATGAACTGCATGATATGTCATTCCTTCAATTATACCATCATCTTCCATTGACAATGGAACACGCTCTGTGAAGGTGTCTATGCTTCATTTGGAGGCTTAGAAAAAGTGCTCGGACGCTAACACGTCCTCACGTTCTTAAACAAGCCTTCTCGTCTTGCAAAATACCACTTTTATGACTTGTAATGGAATATACTGCTATTAACACATTTTAAGCCTTTATGATTATAATAGCAATTAATCGTATTTCAAGCATATCACAATATTTTATAAAATGTTCCACAAATGTGCTAGTTTAGTTTCTTGTAAATAGTATAAAATAGCATTGGCATTTGTAAAACAGTATTAAAAATAGTGTTAGCATTGAATTGAACAAAATGTAATGAGAGTAGCGTTCGAAACAATGTAATATCGAAGACAAATATGGAGGGAAAAGAAAGCCAAACTAAAAGGTGGTGTTAATTGGGCTTTATCAATAAAGAATTGTTAATTTGTGAATAAATACCCTTTTCCCAGTTTAAGTAAGTTTTAAAATTAATTGTGGGTATGCTGTAGTAGAGTGCATTGATTCGTAGAATCTCTGCAGAAGTTTAAAAAAGGTGTTAATTTTGTGCATCGAGTGTTGGCTAGTTTCGGGAAGAGCAATTGGAGCCCCTGTGAGCTAGAGGTAGACCTTCGTGGAAAACAGTTTGAGCCCTAGCTATTAGGCAACGGCTGAATTGGAGGTGCTCCCGCAGTGGTCGAGCTACAGGATTCGTTCTGTGGGCGTTCAGGGGCATGTATCGGCTAGCCAACGAAGAAAGTGTGGTCCACACATCGTAGGACTTGCTAAGGCTCGAGTTAAGCCCTAGTTTTAATTCCAAAAGCAACAGAAAAATCCTTTAAGTGTTTTTTGTTTGTGACGTGTATTTACTTACTGCAATTGTTATCACCTAGGCAACGCTTCAAATAATTTTCGTTTAATAACGTATTCTACTTGTTTTGCGGATTGTGAGGTGAGATTGTATATCTGAATTAATTTCCCTTTAGTTAAATAATATCTCATATTGTAGCGATCCCATTAGTTGAATCACTATTACACAAAGCGTTTACGTTTAAATTAGTAAAAATAATACCACGATAACCATCTTAATAGCAAATGTATTTCTTATAATTTATACAAATCAAAATAATATTTGCTAGGATGTAGAGAACCGTCCCATATGAGATAGTCATTTACTTTACACAGAATTAAATTATAATGTTCAAATCAACTAAACACAACCATAACAATACGTTTGCATAAATAAATTATCACGTCAACAACCAAGGCGCCTGACTAACTGTAAATTTAGTGCGGTGTATCCCCCTGTTTGTGTTTGTGTATTCTAAATATTAATATAAAATTTAACTTCCCATTAATTCTACATGACTATGTAATATTTTATATCGATAATAAAATGTTAGGTTTAACTGTAAATTTTGGTATGGAAATACATATTCACAAGGTTAACAGTTATGTAATATACAGGGTGGAGGAAAAACTGATTCTTGACATGTTATTAAGGGGCATTCCTTGAGTAGGAAAAAATCATTAAAAATGTAGGCGGTTTTTAAATCTAAATACTTTCAGTTATTATTATTAGGGTTTAGATGGAAGATCAGAGGAGTTGGATTACTGACTACCAGCTGAATCCCTATTTGTGGTTACCCGTTTTGAGTTTGATAGTATTTTCCTCTCTCATGTCTTTATATCTTGATGTGTTCAAGAGTAATTAAACACTATTATTATTATTATATATCTTGAAAATAAGGGTGTGAAAGGTTTGATTCCTAAGTTCCTAAATCTTCGAAATGGAAAACATTACACACTTGAAGCTAAGTATAACAATATAATGCAATGGTAATTTGTAATATTATTATGATATTATAATGAAGATTGTTAAATAAATAGCAATTACTACTACCTGCAAATTTTCTTTTATTTAGGTCACATTTTGACTGATTAAAATAATTCGGTTTTAACTGGGTTCGTTAACTTTTACAAAATAAACAGTATTGTGCCCTTTATCATATTTCACCCATCTGCAATTTAATCTTACAGAGTGTGATACGCCACTGGAATATAAATTTAACTCGAACGCGCAGACGCTATTGCTGTCAAAGTTCTAGCACAAATTGGTTTATTGGGTGCCGTTCGTTTTGTGATTTAAACTAATAAAAGGCGTTTTATGAGCAATTTATCAGGTAAATTTTGAATTATTGCGCTCTTAGCGTCACTGATTCTCTTTTGTTTGCAGGCAAAAACCTCCACTTCGTTTTTACGCCGCCAATCATGCAATTGTTTTAGGAGCGCCGCTTTGGGATCAACATAACATCAAACTTGATTATTGCAATTACTGGATATTTGGTTTTTTATGGATACTTAACTCTGCCTGGGTATCGTTTGTGAAGGTTTGCTCTAGTAGTCATGCGAATTTCCGGTTGCTAACGCCGTTACTTTTAGTAAAATCGGATACCTTATCGTTGAAGTGCTGCGGCATCTCGTTCGGACTGCGTCTCCTGCTGATTTTTGCCTCAAGTTGGACCCCTGGGATGCTGTGGTCCCTGTAGAGGCTTTCTACGCGCTGTGCGTATATGCTGCAGTCGAAATCCCGGGCGCAGCAACCTTACTTTGCCCTTGGCTAAAGTTCGTAGTCTGCGCTGGTTGGTGTCGGAGTCCTCGGAAGGTGGCAACGGTGACTATTATTTTCATGTGAGGGAAAATGTTCCCCACACTCTCACAGATGCACAAACAATTTCTTGGCACAATGATGTAATTTTTATTGATAAAAATAATGATTTACTACGTAAAAATTGTAATTTTCAGAGAGCACAAAAACTGCTTGTTATTAAATATTTTTATTCCTTTGTTTCTGGATGCTGGTTGTTAATAACGATTGCCTATTTAAGTTATAAAAAACGGAAATTGACCAAATACAATACAATAACTTCATAACTAAATTTGACTTGTAATTAAAATTATGTACAAAGATTCTTATTTCTAAAATACTGTTCTTATAATTTTGGTTTTAAACTGTCATAGCGCCACTCACTTTGCGTTATTTAAATTGTCTTACACCCGTGTAATTACACTGACTTGTTTTTACAATCATCAATTTTGTTCCACATCCCGCTGTCAGCTTTTCTTGCATTTTTAAAACCCTGTCTTCTTTTCCCAGATTTTCAAATATTGCTGTCCAAAATTACAATTGTCCTGTTCTGTTTGGTGTATGCTCTTTGCAATGTATTATAATAATTCTGCTTCTTTTACCTTTATTTAAAATGCTCATAAACATGTCCTTATTGAATTATTCTGACATCTACGCTTCATTTAACACGCACATATTATAAACCAGTTCTATTTATTTGGTTTGGCTTTAATTTTGCACAAACCTCTTATTTTTGGCTAATTTATAATTATCGACTCCAATTTATGAAACACGAGCTCTGCCCTTTGCCTTTTGTACTCAAATCATTTCATTACTACTGGCCTTCCTTTGCAAATATAATTACGGCTTGAAATGTATACTCTATAACTTGCAGTTGTATGAACTCCCCTAACTCTGTGCTTTCTGACTTGCTTTATTCATTTGAGCTGCAAGCAGAGTTGAGTAGCGGGCTCAATACCATCTCAGATTCCCTCTAATTTTTGAGAATTAAAATCACCACGCATGAGTATTATTTCTCACCATACGCTGCTTGACATGCGTTGTTATTTTAATTATCACAAAATTTTCATTGTATGACTCAAATATTACTTTTAATCAGTCCAATCCGATATTTCCTATCCTTCTATCCTACTTTGATTTAATAACATATTTAACCTAGTTCCTATTCTACTTATTCTGCTTTCCTACCCTAACCTCATCTATCAAGTGGGGCACAACATTTGTTTTAAAACTAACCTCTTCTAAATTACACTCTCTAGATATGGGTAAATTGCCGAAATATGAAAGTGTCCCCTAATTTTGTTATCCACTTCATTTATCAACTCGTACGTGTTTTCATTACTCAGGACTTTATGTACTCTGTATGGTCCTACATATGCATTTAAGAACTTCGCACAGATCTTTTCCCTTCTATCGGCTACTTTAAGCTTCTAAATAATGACTCGGTCCCCAATTTGAACTACGCTTCTTAATCTTCCGGTTTTGCTTTTCCTCGTATTGGTCTTGAGTTTTCTTAACCCTTTGCCTGATCTTCTCCAACAGTTCATTTATGCCTGATGCATCCTGTTCCGGCCTCCATGGTCTCGCAGGTACAATCCCTTTGCGTAACGTAACCGGGCTTATCTCGGTTGTAATATTAGGCACGTTATTTATAAAGTCTTCTACTTTTGGCAGGTAGTGAACCCATCTATTATGGTTCTCATGGGTCATTAGTTTCAGATATTTAATTGCTTCTTTAATATACCTCTCTGCGACATTAGATTGCGGGTGTCGTATGCTACATAAATAATATTTAATCCCCTTCTGTTAAAAGTTGTTAATTAATCTAGCATTCTTGAAATAGATTGCGTTGTCAGCTAAAACTTTCTTCGGAGTCCCCACTTCTTGTTGATATTTTTCGAGAGACTTGATTACATGTTCTTTGTTACTGTACTTCGCTGGGTAGTTTTTTGTATTTTGAGACCATTATTAAAATATGTCCGTATCCATATTGTCCCGGTACTAAGTTTCCCAAATAATCTTTGCAACTAGTTCAAAAGATTCGTTAACTCTTATACTCTTGATCACGTTCTGGTTGGTATGGTTCTTTTCTTTAGCCAATTGACATACTTTACAGCAATTCGTAAAATGTTTAATAAATTTTAGATCGTTCTTGGTGTAGAAACATTCGCGAAATATTAGCCATGTCTTCCTTCCCCCACAATGTCCAAAAGTTTGATGAATTTCTTTGACAACGTTGATTAGGATTACTTCGTCTCTGCACAAAACTATTAATTCTTTACCACTCAATAATTTTACTAATAGACCTTCTACTATCTTGAAACCTTTATATTCTTGGTCCGGACTGTCTTGTACCAAATTTCGTATTTACTGGTGTTCCAAATTTTCTTGTTTAGCTAATAACTCTTCTTTTGAAAACCTCCCTTGTTGATAAATTTTTTCTATCCCTATTACCAATTGTTTTGCCTTCTACTCTTCGCTGCGTCCTTCCTACTCAAGAAATCAGCTACGACATTCATATTTCCTGATATATGTCTGATCTCGAAGTCATACTGTTGCAAGTACAACGCCCACCTGTACAATCGGTTGTTATGGAATGTTTTGTTTTTCATGAATGATATGACTGCATTGTCTGTCTCGATATAGAACGTGTTTCCTGTCAAGTAGAATTTTAACTAGTTGATCGCAAATATAATGGCCAACATCTCTTTCTCAGCGATTGTGTATCTTGTTTCGTAACCCTACAGGATTCGTGAGATAAAACAAATCTGGACTTCGACTCCTTGCATCTGTATTAGTTCAGCTGCGATTGCCATATCCGATGCGTCCGCTCTCAATATGAAGCTTTCTTTAAAATTCGGGTATTTAAGTAGCAATCCTTCATGGAATTTCTGTTTTAAATTGTTGAACGCTTTCTCTCTTTCTTCATTCCAAACCCACTTTGTATCTTTTCTCAGCAGCTCAACCAATGGCAATGTTAATTCCGAATAATTCGCTATAAACTTCTTACAATAATTTAATAGGCCAAGTAAACCGCGTAATGTTTTCAAATTCTTGGGGCGAGGCAAATTCCTTATTTCTTCTATTCTTGCTTCACTAATTGTGACCCTATTATTGCTAATATCGTAGCCTAAGTATGCTACATTTGTTTTCAGAAATTGGCAGTTGGCCAAATTCAACTTTAATCCGTTTACGTTTAAAATACTTATTACTAAATCTAACTGTGCCAAATGCTGTTCCACATTTATTGAAAAAATTAAAATGTCGTTTATGTAATGCACGCAAAAGTCATCATACTTGTTTAATATTTGTTGCGTGGCTCTCACTAAAGCTGCACATGACGTCGCTAAACCAAACGGGACCACCTTAAATTGAAAAATTTCACCCACTATGCAGAATCCTGTATATTTTCTTGAGTCCTCGTGTAATGGAATCAGCCACAATGAGTTTTTCAAATGTAATTTCGTTAATACTTTCTTGTCCCATATTTGACTTAACAAGGCATCGATTGTCTGCAGACTTTCATATTGGGGTTTCGTAATCTGATTAATCCTACGTGCATCTAAACATAACCTAAGACTACCATCGCTTTTCTTTACCACCACCATTGGATTAAAGAAGTTCGTTTTCGAATGTTCTATTACATCATCATCTAGCATTTGTTGTAACTCATGTTTCACTTTTTCGCGCTGTGCAAATGGTATGGGATAAGTTTTAGATTTAAAGCCCATCGTTTCGTCGACAACAAGTTTATGGCAATATTTCGTTGCTTGTCCGATTTTCTGATTTACTATATCTTTATTTCTTTCTATGATTTCCATAATTCTGCCTCTATATTGTAGATAATCAATCCCTATCTGTTGATCATCCAGCATTCCTTCTATTATTGCATAATTATTTATAATCACTTCGTCTCCTGCACTCTTGGCTAGGCAACAAATCATATCGTCTCCTGCTTTTATTTCAGCTAGGCAACAATTTTTATGCTCTTGATCCTCAACAGACCAAGCCCTTATTATATCATTTATTTGGATGCACTTTTGCATTCCATCAATTTTAATTCCAACTTGCTGAATAATATCGACACCTATCACAAATTGTACATTTAAGGCAGCTACTATGTAAAATCGGACATCATATTGTTTTCCATTTATGTTGATCTTGATTGCCAATACTTTACTGGTAGTTGAGATTTTCTTCCTTCTTGCGGACAATAAATCGATCTTGTTAACTTTAATAATGTTGCTTTGTAAAATATTCCGATGCTTATTTATGACTTCCTCCTGTGCTAAAGAAACCATTGCTCCGCTATCAATTAGAGCATAGAATTCCTGATCTAAAATTCGCAACTTAATAAATGGTAAACAGGAGTTTGTAGCATTTTCTTCATTTTCCTCCAATAAATATTCCCCCGTTTCATCATAGGCGATGGCAACGTTGGCAATGTTCTTATAACTACTATTATATACAAAATTTACTAAAATTGGGGTTTTTTTTACCCCCTGAAGGCTCATCGTGTATCTCGGCTATCTCAATTCTGTTAAGTTCCTCTGCATTATTAATGTTCCCAGTTCTTTCACTAAATGAAAGGTTGCAAAGAGCAAGATAAGACCACCTACTATAGAACGCAGTGTCCAGTGCTAATTATAAACATGTGAAACACTGCATTTAAAAAATAATGAAAAAGTAGAGATTTAAAGTTTAAAGTGGCGATTTCCAGGAAAAAAGGCAGTTTAGTTCCTAAGTAGAAACATATCAAAACTTATTTTATAAAACAATTGTAAAACTGAGTTGTTATGAAACGAGATATTCGATTGTTAATATTGAAAAAACAAGCCTTGTAAAAATGTTTTGTGTGCAAGAAGTGCTTACAGAAAATTGTAAAATTTCAAATAAAAAAGTTGTGAGAGTCGAAAAATTATTTTAATATTCACCAATCTGCAGAGTGTAGTGTGAAAGTTTCTTCTTGCAAGAATATCCCAGTCAAGAGGGATTTGTGCTGCAAGCTGTTCAGGTGCGTCTTACAGCGAGGCCAAGTTTTTTCGGACAAGTTTTCCAAATAGTTGGAGGCATCGGTCAGCTGAACTTTTATATGCTACACGTTGAGGAATCCTTTATTGAGCCCTACGTGCAAGAAGCAGAAGCCAGGAATAATCCAGAGTTAATTAATCACCGTGGCGTCCTTTGATAGTGTCAATCCAGCTTACGAAGCCGACTTTGCAAGGTAAATTTCACAGGCAAGCAGTTACAGAAGACCAACTAGCTGTGGGTTGCTTCAAGAATAAACATCGTACGAGGTCGTGAACGTGGTTCCAGCTGCATAGATTCATCTAATTTCTCGTCATTTGATTTTGCGATTTGGACCAGAAATTTGGAGCGTTTTGCAGGAAGTTAAACAAATGCAGATCTTGGCGTCCCTACGTCACTGAAACAAAGCCAGGTTATCCGGAAATTACGTCTAATTACTTGCATTGTGTTTACCTGATGTAAATTTTGTAATTTTTGGTGTTTTTCCTTCAAATTACGCTATTTTTATAGAAGCAATCCATATCTGTTTTGATGTCACTTTGAATGTTAAACTGTTATGTCAGATACGAATTCGAGCAATTGCCATACGAGTTAATATAGCCTACTCAAAAGTAATTGTAATACAAGTGTTAACGACCTTACCTTTGAAAAAGAGTTTTTCACATGCTAGACCGGAGCTTTATTTTAGCTGATTGCATATGAATAAATTAGAAAGAGCAATAAACCATTTATTTGCAAATATTAATTATAATATCATTTTAATAAGCCCTGAGATTACACAAGGATTCTTGATTAAAACTATTTATTGTAAATTGTGGTGGTTTGCCCTAGTTATTCATTTATATTTTTACTAAGACCTTTATAGTTAAGGGCATCATTACAATTCTTTGGCGCCCACAGCAATATATGTATATAAATGTATCACTACGAGGAACTGTCTTTTGTTCATAAAGTAATAACATATAGATTTCAATTTACTTGTGCCGCATTTATGTCTTGTTTTTACATCAACAAGATATAGCTTATCAGTTCGTATGCGTTTCATAGATGCAACAACTGTTGAGATTTTATCTTCACTGAACGGTGACGATACTTATAATATCAGGGAATTTGTCAATTTAGATTTGCGAATTGTTAATTATTTAAATTGATGGCGCCCGTATTTAGTTATATTCAGCGTAGTGTTAACCCACTCCATAGCGCCAGAAATTAATTAACAGGTCCTATTGAACGCAATGACCATAGGACTATTTTTGGCATTTCCAATTCGCTATCTGTCTTGCTTTGAAGAGTGTTATGATGGCCAATCATTTAGTTTGGTGCTATTAATTGTTAGAGTGTTTAACGGTGTAACACAAGGTTCTGCTCTACCAAAGAAGAGTATCTACTTTAATTGAACCTGTTAAACAACAAAATGATGAAGTTCCAAAAACAGCAATTAAACGTTTGCGCCAGCAAGTTTAAGTTTATGGTAGGTACTTAAATGTCGCAGAATATTCAGAAATTTGCATCTGCATCTTTATTGATTTATTACCGTTCAGAAACTTTCAGAATAGGATTCGCTAAAAAAAGGTCAGTTTTGTCATTTAAACTGAAAATCGTAGGCCACTAATCAAGAACCAATAGAAAAATTATTTTTAGTATGGGTTTCCAAGCCAAAAAAAATCCTTGATAATCTTTTTTAAGTTGGACTAACCTAACTAAATAAATAGGCGATAATTTTTTGACATTCACTGTTGTGAATAGTGTTGGTGGCACTGTAAGTCTATGGTCAAATTCGAGGTTAACCTGCTAATTTCGAATTTGACATAGACTTACAGTGCCACCAACATATTAACAACTTACTGTGGATACATTTTTGAATATCATTTGATATTTTATTTTCGAGGTAAAATATAAATCTTACTTTTTATGGCTGTGTCGCTACGATTTTCTTGCCGAATCTAAATTCTAGCATTAATTCATGTCTGGGAATTCTCTTATAGTGCACAGAACAACGTAATCGGCCATCGCGTACCGCTCGTACCGATTAATATGTTGCTTCTGTGCACTCTAAAAAATTACCGGAAAGAGTTGATGCTCTTTTGAGATTATAAGTGATAATTTCCATGATGAAGAGTCAAACTCTACTTTAATGGCATCTTAGCCCCCAGAATATTTGGATTTGGAGTTGTAAGATAATAGGTAAATAGGGTTGAAATGAGTCGTCGTAGGTTAGTTAGGCCACCATAACCTTAAATTGAAATTATATATATTTTTTTAATGTAGTAATATCGTGACACTGCATTCCACAGCCTGGTTAGAATTACTTTTTTTGAGCTCTTAATATTTTCTTGGGTTTCTTTTCGTTAATTGACAAAACTTATCTAATCTACAAGTATTTATATTTTTCTAGGTACTTAGTTTCAAGTGCGTAATGTTTCTCATATCGAACATTTAGGAAGTTAAGAATAGTATTTTACGGTAGAAGTCCGTTAGCATAGCCTTTACTGCTGACTCAGAGAGTTTGTGAGACGAGCTCGAAGAGCGGGTCGAATAATACTGGCGAGGCAGTAAAGGCCCTAACGGACGTGTATTGTACAATAGTTTTTGTAATACCTACGTACAATTCGGGCATACCTATCTTTTTCTAATTTATTTTCATAAAAACGCTAGATTTGTGTAATAACGTTTTAGAATGATTGAGAGTGCGTAGGACGTTGCAACTGTTGTTTATAAAAGTCATTTATTTAAATTTTGTGTATGGCTATAAGCAGGTGACAAACGTCACTTTCACGTTTGACACACAATTTAGCAGGCCGTGGTTTTTACGGACACTTTTTACGGCCGGGCCGTAAAGAGGTTGCTTACGTAGTAGTGAAGAGTCCTTAAAGAAATCTTTAACAAGTAGGTATTACAAAAACCAACTTTTCACACCCATATTTTCAAAATATATAATATTAATAATAATAGTTTTTAAATTACCCTTGAGCATATATACAATAAAGAGGCAGGACAGAGGAAAAATACTATCAAACTCAAAACGGGTAACCACAAGGCGGGATTCAGCTGGTAGTCGGAAATCCAACCCCTCTGATCTCCCATCCAAACCATGATAAAAATAACTGAAAGTCGATTTAAAAACTGCCTAAATTAACTTATACAGGATTTTTAATGAGTTTTTCCTACTCAAGGAATACCCCTTAATAACGCATCAAGAATCAGTTTTTCCTGCACCCTGTTTATTGCGAATATGTATTTCCATAACAAAATTTACAGTTAAACTTAACATTTTATTATCGATATAAAATATTACATAATCATGTACAATTAAAGGGAAGTTAAATTTTATATTAATATTTAGAATACAAACAAAAATAGGAGGATACACCGCCCTAAATTTACATTTAATCAGGCACGTTGGTTGTTGACGTAATAATTTATTTATGGCAACGTATTTTTATGGTTGTCTTTAGTTGATTGGAGATTATAATTTAATTCTGTATAAATAAATGACTCTCTCTCATATCGGTCGGGTCTCTAAATCCTGGCAAATATTATTTTGATTTGTATAAATTATAAGAAATACATTTGCTATGAACTTGGGTATCGTGGTATTAGTTTTACTAATTTAATTGTTAACACTTTGTGTAATAGTGATTTAACTAATGGGATCGCTACAATACTTGATATTATTGAACTTTTTTTTTTTTTAATTGTTTCTTTAGCCAGTTCAGCTTTTTTTGAGCTTTTTCATGGCTTGGATCATAAGTAGAATGTTCGCTGATTTTAGTCACTATTAGTTTAAGCACTATTAGTTTAAGAACTATTAGTTTAAGCACTATTAGTTTACGGCACTATTACTTTTTACGTATTAGTTATTAGGTATCGCTGTCTTCTTCAGAAGAAAGGTAAATGTCTTGGGGTAATTTCCGCTTTAGTCGAGAATGAACGTTTCTTGTTCCTAGATCGTAATGGTCGTGGGCAGGACTTTTGCGCAATTGAGTGATGTATTGTTTACAGAAGGTTTTGATAAGATCATTGATATACGGAACCCCTGTTTCCCGATGAATTTGCTTATTTATTATAAACCAAGGTGCACTTAAAACAGTTCTGAGCACTTTGTTTTGGAAAGTTTGTAGTTTGTTAAGGTGCGTTGCACTGGCGTTGCCCTATATTTGGCACCCATAGGTGAGTACGGGTCGAATAACTGACTTGTAAATTAGAATACCGCACTTAATCTTTAATGGCAATTTTTTTTGTTTATTACTGGATATAACTGTATTAGTCGAGTATACGCCTCGTTCAGTTTTTTATTAAGGTGATATCCCCATTTAAGTGTCCTGTCGAGATAGATACCCAGGTATTTTACTGCACTATTGCCGCTGTTCCACTCTATTATCTGATTATTTAGTGTAATGTTTGATGGATTAGCTATTCTTCTTAGCGTAAAAATTTTTGCTTCTGTCTTAGTTGGGTTTAACTGTAGCCGCCATTTGGTAAACCATTTGCTAATGATATCAATTATAACGTGGCTGAGGCTAAGCCTTATCAGGAGATGTAGATTGCTGGTTTAAGAGGAGGACGTTAATAAAGAGGTGCTTCGGCTAGCTCGAAGAGGGGCGTGGATCTCGATCCAGCTTCAGCGGTCTCGCGATGTAAGTAAAAAAAAAATATATATATCCAGGGCGCCAAGAACCTAAAAATTGCCCAAAGCACTACGGGAGGCACACGCTACTGGTCCTAAATAGCGGGCACAACCTCACCAACAAATCCCAAAGAAGCCAGCAAAACAAAGGAAATATCACACCTACCTTATCGAACCTTTCTGCAGAAGTCGTCGACAACTATAATCCCTATAGTAATAACCCACAAAAAATAGTCAAGAAATTCAATCAAGTACCGAAGCTTTAATTTCCTTTAACTTCGTTTGTCGGTCACAAAGCTCGCAGTATAACAAAAAAAAGGATAACACATAAATACACAAATCTCCCTTCAAAAAAAAATAAGTAATACATATATACATATAACGTTATCGCAAATATTAAAGTATCGCCATAGGTTAGATTCACATACAAGTACAATGTTTATAGTAAAGAGCTTCCGCGCTAAAGTTTGATTTAAATTTTATTAAGTTTGATTAAAAATTGGATTAAAGTTTAACTAAAATTGCTTGACTCGAAATAGCACACGGGGCTAGTGCCAGCTAACAGCGAGTATGAATCTCTTGGCGCAAACAGCAGGCAGCGAAGGGGCCCTAAATTGAGAGCGTTTTGTAACGCGTATAAAACAAAGCTATTGGTATGTTGGTTCTTATCGCGACGTATCTGTAACCGATGAGGCCTTGACGGTAGGGACACGCTACTTGGTGCGCTTAAGGACAGCACTCGTGTAAGCGAGAAAGATTAGATAACAAGGTCTTCGCTAGCAAGGCGCTCTTAAAAATGAATTGTGTCAAATAAGACCCATTTGCTATTTTCACAGGTATATCAGCGGCAATAAAAGAGGCAATTTTAACAGCAAAAGCGACTGAAGGTCACAATGCAATTGATCAATAGTAGGCAAGTTAAAACAGCTGAGGGCTACGATGCAACTCGTTAATCAGTAGCAATACAGAAGGCAAGTTAAAACAGCTGAGGGCTGCGATGCAACTCGTTAATCAGTAGCAATACAGAAGGCAAGTTAAAACAGCTGAGGGCTGCGATGCAACTCGTTAATCAGTAGCAATACAGAAGGCAAGTTAAAACAGCTGAGGGCTGCGATGCAACTCGTTAATCAGTAGCAATACAGAAGGCGAGTTAAAACAGCTGAGGGCTGCGATGCAACTCGTTAATCAGTAGCAAGTCAAAAGGCGATAAATAAGCGCACAGTCCCGATGTGGAATGTTATCAGCACTCCGCAGTTCGCACTGCGGTCAAACAGCTGGGGTTCGAGGTCACGCCGTGAACGGTCTCGAACACACCGCACCCGATAAACATCTAACCTTTGATAAATGCCGGGAACAGGACCCTACGGCAGCAATTCTCGATTTCACCTGGTGGACGGGTGGGCGACGTCTCCGAGAGCTCGCAGACAAAGGCTTCGATAATTGCCGAGCAGCAGCTGGATTTTGTCGAATGATGCCAATAATTTAGGCGATAACGTACAAGGCATGGGTACAATGAAACGTAAAAGAAACATCGGCCATAAAAGAACTAGCAAAGCCTACCTTAAGGATTTTTAACGGCCCAAAGTTAATCCTTCCGAACGATCACTCGTTCCTGGTTCCCCAGAATGATGCCTGTAATTCAATTAAAACGAGAATCCAACCACGCACCGGATTATGTGCATTTTTCGGGATAATTCCACTTAACAAAGCGTCACCAAAAATAACTTGGAGCCTCGAAAATGCAACTTGAAAGTCGGAAGAGGATTTTTAGAATGCACGTTTTCCCGAATCGAAGCCGGAAATGCATTTAATGTACATGCGCCGAGAAAAGCAACACTGCGATTTTGAAATTGTAAAGAATCCCAGATAGGCAACCTAGTAAGCACCAAGACGCGAGGAAAGTTGCCGCGCCTTTAATAAACAAATTGAAATGGCTTAGAAGATATTCCAACCGTCACACAATGTTGTTTTGAAGTTGCGCAATTGCCGTATCTAAGTTGCTATTTTGAGAAGCTATGACGGTGTCATCAGCAAACATAGCGAGCACACTATTTTCGGTTTCAGGGATGTCGTGGACAAAGACATTAAACAAAATTGGCCCGAGTATCGACCCTTGTGGGACACCTGCTGAAATTGGTTTAATTGTTGAAACTTCTGAGTTGATCACTGTAGAAAAGGTGCGATTAGTTAAGAAAGATCTAATCGTGTGAAGTAGGTAGCACGGTGTGTTAATTTTCATCAGCTTATGAAGCAGTCCTTCTGTCCACACTCGATCAAAAGCTTGTTGTACGTCGAGGAAGACAGCGACAGTATATTTCTTTTGTTCATACCCTTTTTCTATAAATTCTGTGATGCGGCTTAGCTGTTGAACTGTTGAGTACTTTTTGCGAAAACCAAATTGAAATTTGGGTATAATGTTGTTCTCAGACACATGTTCAAGTAGGCGACTATATATTGTTTTCTCGAATATTTTTGAAAGAGTTGGTAATAGGCTAATTGGTCGGTACCCGTTGATTTCAGTGGCCTTTTTTCCAGGTTTATGAAACAACAATACATGGGCATACTTCCACGTATCAGGAAAATAGCCCGTTCTTAGACACGCATTAAAAATTGACGTTAGGTACACTATTAATTTCATTGGTAAATTTTTAAGTAGAACATTTGGTATCCTATCATGTCCTGGAGCTTTTCTATTAGGGAGCTTATCAATTATTGCTTTGATTTCATTCGGTTCTACTGGTACTATCTGGTCTGGAAAGAGTGGGAAGTTTTCCTTGATATCGTCATCAATTTCTTTGTTTGTGTCAGCTGTAGATATATTTGTGGGAGTTGTAAAAACATTGGCTAGGTGTTGCCCAAACAATTCACATTTTTCTTCGTCAGAGGAATATGAGACGCTGTTTACCTTTATAGAAGGAATAATGGTTTGCTGTTTTAGAATACGTTTGGTAGCGCGCCACATTGTTGGATCTTGAGGGTGTAAGTCTTGAATGTATTGTTTGTAACTGTTGATTCGGTGTTCATCTAGCTCATTTTTGACTTGACGAATTAATTTATTTAATTCTGATTTTACTGTTGGATCTCTTGTAGTATGCCATTGTCTTCTAACTTTGTGTTTCATTTTGATTAGCTGTTGAATATGTAATGGTATAGTGTTAGTTCTCACATGTCTGGAATTTTGGGCGGTAGTTGATATTTTGACGGCGTTCTGTATCGCGTCTATAAAAGAATTTACTGCACAGTTTATGTCATTTTTATTCTGCAGCATCGTAGGACATTTAGTATTATGTTGCAGTGTTAGTCGAAATTCATCCCAGTTAATTTTCCCATTGATAAGTTTAGGAATTTGTTTTACAACTTGTGGTGGTGTTTCAAGGGTTAGGATAACTGGGAGGTGGTCAGAGTCGAGTTCGTGGAGTACCGTTTGAAATGTTGGGCTAGTCAAATTTTTATGAAGGACGACATCCAGGATATCAGGTTTACGGTTATGTTGATATGGAAAGTATGTGGGTTCTGTTGGGGGGGAAATTTGGATACCCTGTTCTGACATGATTGTGTATAGTCGCAACCCATCAGGATTGTTAACTCGGCATCCCCAAGCCGTATGTTTACAATTCAGATCTCCTATTAATAAAGTGGTGTAATTGTTATCAAATACGTTCTTTAGATCTGATGCCGATATTTTTTTACATGGTTGTTTATAAACGGTAGCTATGTTTAGGTTTTGTTTATTTTGAAGTTTTAAGTGTATACCAATTACTTCTATACTATTCAGTGTGGGGTATTCGATAGCATGTGCTTTGAGTGTTTTTTTAATAACTATAGCTACGCCTCCATATCCAGTGTTGTCCGGTCGATCGCATCGAAATATGGTGTATCCCGGAATCCTAAATTTTTGTTCAATTAACAGATGTGTTTCTGTAACACACAACACGTCTATATTATGCCGTGCTAAAAATGCGACGGCAACGGATCGCTGACGGATGATGCCGTCGGCATTCCAATTACAGATTTTTAAATTAGAATACATTTTTGGATTATTTTCCGCCATTCTCGAATAATGCAGGAATTAAAGACAATAGAAAATCTTTGATTTGACCTAAGTAAGGTGTGATCGCTTGTATAATTAATTGTATTAAATTTTCGCCTACTCCAGTTGATTTTGGCGTCGTTGTATTTTCTGAATTCGATCGATGTGTATTCCATTTATTTTCTCTGTTTTGGGATACACGAGGGCCAGGTAATTGAGGATAATTTTCATTAGTCCTAGTTGGTGGGTCGTTGTTACGTATACTCGTTGTGTTCAGTCTTATGTTACTGTTGTAGTTTGATTGCGTTATGTTGTTTTTTGCACGTGACAATTTTTTAAAATATTCACAACCTCTGTAATTAGCGGTGTGTTCACCCCCGCAGTTGACACACTGGGGTTTGTCCGATCGCTTCGTTGGGCATTGACTAGTATGGTGATCTCCCGAGCATTTGACGCACCGTGGGCTCAAGTGGCAATAGTTTTTTGTGTGGGAGTATCGCTGACAGCGGGTACACTGAGGTATTTCTCGAGTTTTGCGTCTGGGTTCCACCAGCACTTTGCAATAATATAAAGTATCAAGATCATAGATCGTATTCGATTTTTCGTTTTTGGTTAAAATTACTGCGCAGAGTGGAATCGGTTGTTTAGTTTTATTAAATAAGCGTGTTACGCTTTTTACGGGATAATGTTTAGCTACAAGTTCTTGGTAGATTTCATCATTCGTTATAGATATTGGCAAGTTTCTTATTATGACAGATAAATCATTTGAGTCTGGATTCTGGAAGGTGTGAAATTTTACATTCTTTTCGTTTTCGTAAAATGCTGTTAGAGTTCGATAATCTTCGATATTTTCAAGGATAATTTTTAGTTGAGTGCTCTGGTTTAATAAAATAAATTCACCTTTGACATGGGATTTAATATCTTTCACGATTTCGTGATGGTTCATAGCATCATGAATGAATATTGGTGGAACTTTGACTTTTGTTACTTTGGGGTCACTGGTTGATAGTTTGTCGGGGTTATCATTTAAGCTCTTTGTACATTGTGGAGGTAAGTAGTATTTGTTCTGCTTTAGTAATTCGGTAGCATCGAGTTTGTATTGTTTATTATTTTTCTGGATCGGGGGAGAATCTAGTAATCGTTTACTAACCTTAGGTGCAGTAGATTGTGTAGATTGAGATAACTCTCCTCTGGGTATGACCTCAACATTGGGTTCGATGTGGTCCACAACCATGATGTCACTAGAATTACTTTGATCACTTTCTGGCATGATTGTTACTTTGTGCTTATTAGTTTTTCTTTTGTTTTCAAATAACTCAGATGAGAGCTCACGGAAATAAGAAATGTTTGTTTATTCCGATAGCACTTATCGCGCCGCGTCAGGTGCTGCCGCCGAGGCCAGGAGCCACGACCGCTAACACCACGTGATGTTTAATGGTAACTTCTTATTGACAAATGTAGATAGAACTGTCGAACTAATCTATTAGAATTAGTAGCAATTTGCACTAGTTAATCACACGTAAAACTACACCGTGTATTCACGGCGAAGGTTCGTACGCGACTCTACTTGGATAGAATAATAACGTTGATATCGTGATTGTGTTGTAGGCCTGGAGTTTAATTCTTTTATCTATTTCTCTATTTCCGAATATTTTCTTATATACTGCATACTATATTTTTTTGGCTTTTTGAACTCTGTTAGTGATCTCCACGTCTGTTTTACCATCATGTGTAATCATGACTCCTGGATATTCGTATCTTCTTCTGTCGGTTCCTATCTGTTCCGAATGTTGGCAACTATTTTCACTTTATTGACTGCCGCTCTAAATAGTTGTGTAGTAGTCATAGAGAACCAGGTTCGAAGATTCTTGAGCCAGGAGATTCTTCCCCTTCCCACACCTCTCCTTCCAAACATCTACCCTACAGTATATTTTGCAGTAATTTGAACTTTTTCTCCTTCCTCGTTATATGACCCAGGTACTGGAGCTTTCTCTCTTTAATTGTTATTAAAACTTCTCTTCTTCTGCGCATTCTTTGGAGAATAGTTTCGTTCGTGACACGGTCCATCCACGACACACCCTCAACATCCTACGATATAACCCCATTTCAAAAGCTTCCAATCTTTTATATTTATATTCGTATACTGTTACTAATTCAAGCTCTTGTCCTATTCAGGTTAGTTTTTCAATTTCCTCATTCTATTGTTTTTTTTTGTTATTATCACCTAATTGCACTTTTTTATCATTATTCCCATTGCCATATTGTCTATCTTCTCTACCGTTTGTGTTTTTCTTTGGGAGTCTGCTATTAATACGATGTCGTCAATGTATAGACGTGCTTTAATTTTTAACCCATATTAAATTACGAGTATCTGTACCCTACATTTTTTTGTAGATGTATGATCCTGTTCATTATGATTATGAATAGCAGTTGAGTAAGAATATCTCTTGGCGTT